>JAMKCH010029456.1:0-72017 GCA_023653785.1 Ophioderma brevispina
GCCACTTTTGAGATGGCTTCCTAAATGGCTTCAGTTTCGGGTCAGTAGCCATCTAAAAAGCAGCCGACCTCGACTGGGGGGTAGATTTAATTTTAGTGGCACATTTGTTTTATGCTGATTCCAAATAAAGCTAAATATGTCACTAAAATGGATCATTAAAAACGTGAAACAAATTTGATCTCTGACTATCAGAGTGGGAGGACGTCCAACAATTGCACTATAACAAATGTTTTTGGAAGCATACAATACCACTAAACTTTAAAAATTTACAATCTGGAAAATGTCTTCAATCCTCAATTCATGAAATTAAGCCACAAAATTATACCTTTTTTAAAGAGAAAGTGAAACTTTGTCTGTTGATTTGAATAGTGCCATCAGGTAAGCAGGTTTTTATGAGCCTTCCACCTGCATGTTCATAACATCCATGGGTGGTGGGTGGTTTCAGTAATGCTGTATTGAAAATTTCATGTCAGAATTTGGTATTGAAAATATATCTTAGGGTGTTTTTGAATAAATAATGTTCTCGATGTGTGGTTATTTTTTTTATACATTTGAAAAAAAAATTACAATTTTTACAGGAACTAAAGATAAATTTACTGGAATAAATGATTTTGGGAATATGTCTATAAGGTAATACATCTGTGTTTGTGACAGGTAAACTCCTTGTTTTTTTGTCACCCAATAATTACACGTTGTGATAATGGATGTCATCATATCACACAGCTGACACTATGAGTTATATATGCTCATCCACAAGGAACACAGTTCATAGGTTGTACTTGTATACATTGACATGAATTGGAAACCTTGTGTGATCTGGGTACATTATATCATACCGCAAAACCAGGGTTGTTATTTTCTAAATACACTGGCCGAATGGAAAGGTACTGAACTGTGCAATGAAATTGAGATGTTACTAGCTCATAGTGTGACGTTTTGGCAGAATAGTTTAAATCACCTTTCTAATGCATCGTCGAGCACACCGAGCGTACCTAATACCTGCTAGTGTGCCTACTGTAATTTTATATAATTGGGTTTGGTATCATATTTTGCATACAATTGTGTGGAGGGTGAACATGCATGTATAACTTGGCCTTCAAATTTGGATGGCACCTCAGTAATAGTAGAATTTTTTTGTGGTACATTATTTTCACATTTGTGAAGTCGTGAACTGCTGTGAAATAGAATTAGAGGAGTCCTTCAGATTGACTCTCTCATTACATAACAATTAATTTTTGATGGTCAAAATTGGTTGGCTTCTAGCATACTACATAATGTTCATTTGGTATGTTAACCCTAACACCCCTCCAAAATTTCACAACGAAAACCCTAATACCACAAAATACCACAAACATTAGACTACCAAACCCCACACCCACAATTTCATGTTAACTAATTGTTTTGTGTGCAAACATATGGAAGGTGTGCTACTGAACCCCCAAATACCACAACATATCATGTATTATAGCAGAGTTTGGGTATTTTGGGTGTTAGGGCTAATTTTTACCATTTTGGGCATTCAATTCAGCTTCAGCAAATTAAAAGGTCCACATCTAAATTATATAACTTGTAAGCCCATTTTACAACAGTAATTTTATACAGGCACTGTAACGGTAAATTTTTGTGAGATGATAGTTCACTAAATATTTTGTTTTGCGTCAGCTGTACTGCAGTAAAGACATAAAAAGGATTACCAGATTGTCCTATTAAGATGAGCCTTGACCTTTAAAAACTAAATCATTACAATCAGCTGGAATTAATGTGAGGCAAGCTGTCACTTAGGAATGAAATAAATAAAACCCATTTTCTTCGGTGTATGAGAGGAACTCGACGTCTGTGGGGTATTGGTGATGGCACATTTGGTCCTGACAAGATAATGCTATAAGCAGTTCTAGTGCACTTTTTAACCTATATAAAAGTGAAGAATATTTTTTTTAATTTGTTCACTTTTATGCAAGTTGAACTTTTGAGCAAGTGTGAAATTAAGAACACGACGAAAATGTTTATTGTTGTAAGTCTTTGTTACTATGTAGGATAGCTTAAAAAAGGAGTAAATTAAAACAAGTGGAAAATGCTAAAATTGCATAAGCGCGAAAATTACACAGGCAAAATTACCACTTTTAGAGGTATTTAAATGAGGTAATGATGTCCCCTGTGTCGGATTTTTCTAGATTCCAATTATTTTGGCATATATAGGTTGTCAAAAGTATGTTACCCCCCAAAAAGGGCACTTTTGATTGCCTACTTAACCAATTCTTATCCTTGGCTTTATACTATGAGAGGATGTACTTTTTCAAACATGATGGGGAAAACTATAAAGAAACAGTGGACAAAATAATATATACGCAAACTGTGACGATTTCCCCCCAAAAATGCAACTTTTTTTGTCCCATGGCTAGCAATAGCAGATGAAACATGTATTGGAATTCTAATGGATTTGAAGCACATTCAATTTGTTTCACATGTAATACCTAAAAGCATTTAACACTTTTACACAATATCCATCACCTTATAAGTAACCTAATCCCCTCACCCATCCCCATTGGAATGCAATATAAATTTGGTTAAAACGCACTTTTCAAATATGGATGTGAATGCCACAATGGCATATTCCCTACTGACTGCTATTTGGTTAACAGACCAAAATGGTACCACGGCCGCAATTCATTAGATTGGTTCAAAAGACCCTCTGGGCATCATGCTACCATTTGAGAGGCCTTTTTAAAAAAACAAATGAGAATTCTCAAATTATATCTGAAGTCTCTTAATGAATATGTTTGAAGTATACAACTGTTCCTGTTAGAGGTAATTATAAACTCACAAGATAACCATGTTTTTAACCTCTAATCTGTAAACCCTCACAGTAAACTGGCTAGATCACACAAGAACACTGAGGGAACAAGTCGTGGAAATGTCGATACGTTTTATCTTTAAGGAGGACGTATTTCTACTCCGATCAGAACATTGATAAGAGAGATCCTGTCAACTTAATTGCTCTATGTTCAGGTAAGTGCTAAACAACTATGTGGCATTTCCTGGGTTCCTTAAAAGATTTTCCTGGAATTGTTGATTGTTGACTAGTATTTCAAAATTTATGATGTTGCATACTTTTAGGTTTTCAAAACTAAGTGAGAGTGCTCACAAAATCTGTACACAGTCAGTGATAATGTTTAATATATCTGTATTCACATGATTGACCTTGTGCATGTTGGTATGCATCTATCAAAAAAAAAAAAAAAAAACGCAACAGAACAAACCGAGGTCATAATGCCACTTTTACTAAAATTGTTGTACTTTTGGCTTTTTATCGACAATATATTGGTCAAAAATATTCAACATTCTTTTTTTATTCATTTAAATAATTGCACCCCTCTTTAAAACAAATGTTTTCACCAATGAACCAAAGTTATCGCGCGGTGATCTTACGCTTTTTGTAAATGGCCTTTGCGTCTCAACACAAATGCATCGCGCAGTATAAATTCGCCGTTCGGACGTGTCATATATTCAACTGCACCGCGTGATTGCTGCACGAACTATCCATCTATTACCCAGATACATGGATGGGTGGAGCTTGACTTAAGCCAATCAAATTTCTTGTTAACATGACAAACCAGCCCACTGAATAAAATTTTTTTCAAATTGGTTGATTTCCATTCCCTGTGTATCATATAAGAGTACTATGTCCTATAAGGCTACCAAGGATATTGGAAGGTTTTACAAAGATTCAACACACATAATGGAAAGGTTTTAAAGATTACACACCAACAATGCTGCAGGATTATGATCAACATGTTTATCTGTAACCTGAAATTCAGTTGTACTTGATGCCTTCTCTTAATGCAGTGTGTGATATGAAACCGCCAAATTCTCATATTGGAACATTCTGGATATGTTTTTGAATTTGTTGATTAGGCTTTTGTTGTGGAAACCCTACCGAGGAGTTGACATTGAAATTCTAACTCCAGCAGTGAATTATTTTTTTTGCTGTTAATTAAATCCTCTAAAGCCTCACACAGCAGGATTGTTGTAATGTAAGTCAATCCAGCCCCCCCCCCCCCCCGTTACAGGGAACAAAACCGGATTTAACAACTTTGGTTTTACTACGTGTTAACTAAAACTGTCAAATAAAACAACAACAGTGTTTTTGTTTTCAGTCTCGTGATGCTATCATCAACGGTACCCATCCTGCTCAGTGAGGAGTCCACACAGCTCGCTGGCACTCAAGTCAAATTCAATATGGTACCACAATGACGCCAACAAAAATCTGCGGATTCCGTAGAGTAAGTTTATGCCAGCACTTCAGACCCAATGTGGTAGCGGCTGTTTCATCTCTTCAGCGTGTTTATAGTAGTAGTAGTTATTTTATTGACTTCACCAAACATACAGGTATGTTCAACATACAAGAAAATCCACCCACAAAGATTAAACTAACTAACAAGATCTGAATTTCTCTGAACAAAGTATTGCTATATGAACTTCTTATATTGTACCATATCAAGAACTAGATATCAAATGCTATACGAGACTCAAAAGCTGATTAAACAATTTATAAGTGGAAGGATGCAGTCATAATCAGTTGCTGCCATTATAAGTAGAAAATGTCATGATCAGACAGTGAGCTCATATTTGTAATTTTTGGGAGTGGTAACTCTGTTGTCGTATTTCCATCTCTAAAAAGTGTGGGAACACAATGCTCTTCTAGTACAGACTAACCTCAATGGATTTTGACAAAATGGTTTACAAAACAAGTTTGGCATTCAGTGCAGAAACACTACATTGCCGCATCTCTTAGATGGCGCAGGTCATCTGGGAAATATGGTGTTAGCTTTTATTACTGCTTTTCAAAACCTTTGTAACAAAATTGCATCATAACTCAGTAACCAATATGAATGGGATTTTGAAGCAAATTGTAACATTTTAAAAAGTCCCAACAGCTTTTGTGAAAACTGAAACTGAATATTGTCGACATGCATCTCATTCTTTGATCGTGGCACCATTTATAGATTTATATACTTGCGCAAAATCTGTGGATAACAAGTTTTTCTCAATTTGAGAACTAAGAAGTCAAACATCATCAACGAATGGTTACAGCTTCGTTTTTAAGTTCAACTTGAAAGCAATATGATGCCACCAACAAATTTCCTGACCAATGTAACTATTTTATGTATAATCTCACAGTTTAGACTGTATTTTCCTCTCTTTTCGCTGTACAGATTGAAAACAATGTTGTCCAAGGACTATGTGAAGTGAAAGGTGTAGAAAAGAAAATATTTATATTCAAGTAATCTTAGTTCAGACCTCAATTCCACATTTTCAGTCCACTCATTTTCAGGGCCACCATTTTCACGTCACTTCCTTTTCAAAGCCTCATTTTTAAGGCTGTTCTTTTTCAAGGTCACTCAATTTTGAGCCTTTCATTTTCAAGGTCGCTATTTCCTAAGTCACCCATTTCCTTAGTCACCCATTTCCTTAGTAACCCATTTTCTAGGCCTTAATTTTTTTTTTTCTATGCGACCCATTTTCTATGCCAATTTTCTACACCACTCAATTTTTCTAGACCATCATTTTCTGAGCTACTCATTTTCAAATCCACCGCCCATTTTCAAGGCCACGAATCTTTTCAGGCAATCATTTCAAGGCACTCATGTCTCAGCCTGTCCATTTTCAATGTACGCTCATTTTCAAGGTAGCTTCAGTTTCAAGGTCGCTCATTTTCGAGGCCGCTCATTTTCGAGGCCGCTCATTTTCGAGGCCGCTCATTTTCGAGGCCGCTCATTTTCGAGGCTACCCATTTTCAAGGCCACTTATTTTCGAGGCTAACCCATTTTCAAGCATTCATTTTCAAGGCACTCATTGTCTAGCCATCATTTTCAAGACCACTCATTTACTAGGCCACTCATTTTCAAGGCCACTCATTTTCAAGACCACTCATTTTTCAGGCCACTCATTTTTCAGGCCACTCATTTTCAAGGCCACTCATTTTCTCAGCCTTCCATTTTGGCACTGGCGCTCATTTTCAAGGTCGCTCATTTTCGAGGCCGCTCATTTTCGAGGCCGCTCATTTTCGAGGCCGCTCATTTTCGAGGCCGCTCATTTTCGAGGCCGCTCATTTTCGAGGCTACCCATTTTCAAGGCCATTCATTTTCAAGGCCACTCATTTTTCAGGCCACTCATTTTCAAGGCCATCCATTTTCAAGGCCACTCATTTTCAAGGCCACTCATTTTCAAGGCCACTCATATTCTAAGCCACCCATTTCTAGGCCAATTTCTAAGCCACTCATTTTCGAGGCTACCCATTTTCAAGGCCGTTCATTTCAAGGCCACTCATTTTTCAGGCCACTCATTTTCAAGGCCACTCATTTTCAAGGCCACTTCATTTTCAAGGCCACTTATTTCTGGGCCACTCGTTTTCGAGGCCACTCATTCTCAAGGCCACTCATTCTCAAGGCCACTCATTCTCAAGGCCACTCATTTTCAAGGCCACTCATTTTCAAGGCCACTCATTTTCAAGGCCATCCATTTTCAAGGCCATTCATTTTCAAGGCTACCAATTTTTCCTAGGTCATTCACGTTTCAAGGCCCCATCATTTTCACGGCCGCTCAGTTTCATGGCCACCCCATTTTCAAGGCGACACCATTTTCCAAGGCATCCATTTTCAAGGCCAATTCATTTTCAATGCTACCAATTTTCTAGGCCATTCTCTGGGCTAACCCAATTTTCTTGGCTGCCAATTTTCTAGGCCATTCGCGTTTCAAGGCCACTTCATTTCGAGGCACTTCGATTTTCAGGCCACTCATATTCTAAGCCACCCATTTCTAGGCCAAAGCTTCTAAGCCACTCATTTTCAAGGCCAACTCAATTTTTGCAAGGCCAGTGAGCAAAGGACACAGGCCATAAGTAGTTGTGGGGCAACAAGGCCAAGTGGACGTTCTCAATTGTGAGTCTGCTAAGAAGATACTTGTTTAGATACGTCAATATGACCTTTTGTGATGTAATGGTGACCTGACTTAATAGTTTTAAAAAAGGTAATGCACTGAAGCTCCTTCAAGTTCATTGAATAATGCTATTAGTCCATCCAAGTTACCTTAAGAATAAGTAAAAATTTCCCTTGGCCATGGCATACACACTTGTTGCTAGTTGCGTAAGCGTAGCTACAATTATCAGGTTGTGTGCTTGTTTTGCGCAGAGAGCTTGCGTAGTCCGATGTACTTAGTACTGTTTAAAGATTTTTACCCAAATTATATGTGTCTAGAGGATACCGTTGAACATGAAGTATCGCATCATCTTTAGGCCAGTTTTTACGGTGAATGCGACCAAAGTTTCAAATTTCTAATTACATTTTCCAGCTTGCCAGAATCCGTTAATACCAAGCGAGTGATTGATCTCACCCTCGAGCTTGTTTTTAGTTGAAACATTGCATCTCTATTCCTTCCATTACAGGAACACAGGAGTTGATAGGTGTGACGAAGTGGAACGCCAAGGTCCGCTATACACAGCTGTGTAGGTCACTCAAAACCTACGGAATCACCTTCTTCCTTGTCAAAGTAAGTTGCCTGACTAAATCAATTAAAACCAAAACCCTGACCCTACAGCACTTTATCCCTAACCTTAACCCTAACTATTCAAACAATTATTGCCTGTCTTTCTATTTTTAAAAGCAATGCGCAAACCGAGTTTGAGTAGCATTGCAAATTTATTGTGAACTAGGAAATTAATTTTAACCTTTGTAAACACAACCCCCATTCACCACTCTTCCAGTTTTATAGTAATATTTAATTTGCCCGAAATAGGATTATTTGGTGAAAAGAATTGTTACCAATATTTGAGTTACATAAAAACAGACAGGAAATTTGGTACTTCAAAGCTCAAGCCGTAACCGCTTAGGCTTCTTTGATTTGCTATAAGTGCTTGCTATACTAGATGGAATGTTTGTATAAGCTATTATTTTTTGATCATAATTTTTTCATGATTTTTTTAAAATTTTGGCAAGTGTTATTTTTGTAGAATCTTAACAAACTATATGCACTCATTACATTAAATGTATTTTTTGCACATTTTTAAATTTGCATTTCCATATTGATTGACAATATTTCCAACAACAATACCACTGTGATGATACACCTACCAGTGCCAGTAGTAACCGTGCACCGTGGTGGAAAAAGAATCGTATTTGGAGGTAAAATAGTGGGAGGTGATTGTACTTGGTTGCAGTATACTGACCTTTGACCAATAAGTACATTTCCATGACTAAAAAGATAAGAGTGACAAAATCAACCTTTTAACACAAAACCAGGGTTGTGTCTCTAGATTGATTTTAGTTGCCAGCTATATCTTCATATTTTTGTCCAAATATTGCCCATGGGTCATTTGCCATTTGTTCCTTAAAGGCAAAAGTACAGTTTCTCCAATTTTTGTTCCCGGTCGACAGGTCCTCAGATTTCCTTGAGTGCGTCGTGTCAGCTGGTTGTTGCTGACTGGTACCAAGCACTGTATGACAACCCTGAACAAAACTATCTAACATTTTAGAAGACTTGATGGTTTCTTGGTTGCTAACATTTTTCATACAATTATCCATATTTTAGGAAGTTAAATATAAAAAGAAAAACAGTGCCAATTGAAACTGTTCTCTCTGCTTGTTTAATGCACTCCTTTTTTTTTCTATCTCCACTTCTGCAAAATTACATTAAAACAAAATTTTATTATTTTATAAAATTGAGTGTGTATTTGATTGGTTCTTTATGGAATCAAATGGTTAGTGTTCGGCAGGATAATTTTTGGAGCATTTTTTAATGTTTACTCAATTATTAGACATTCGGTCTAGTTTTTGCTCATTACGAGCATTTTCTGTAGTGTCCACTCAATATTTTGGAGCATGTGTTGCTATCCCTGGAACATTTTTCTATAGTTATACTCAATAAATGGAGTATTTGCTATAATTTTTCTGGGACCATTTTACTATTGGTTAGCTTAATTGGAGCACTTTACTGGTAATTTCCTCAATCCAAACATATATTGTTGCTTTAGTTATTCTCATTTAGTTAGATCATTTAGCTAAAGTTTTCTCAATTGAGCATTTACAACAATTGACTCAATATTTTACTATTTTGCTCTAATTGTACTTAACTTTGGAGCATTTTGCCTCTGTTTGACGCATTTATTAATCATTTGTCGTCGTTCACTCAATTGGAGCATTTTGCTACAGTCTTTCTCATGTCTTTTAACAATATGACAACCCTATGGAAAGCTATGTTATGGGCCTCACAAATTCAGCTCCTGAACAAGGACAGGCCATTAATCAAAGTGGTGGCAAAACATCTTCTCAGCCTTATTAAAGTCAAATGTAAGATAAGCTAATACTGTGTGCTCATTTAAAGGGTAAATAAAACCTCTATATTTCCATGTTTTTTGATTCCATCGTATGGTGGATAGCAGTACACTAAACAGGGACCCATGAATTGGAGGCATGGCAAGGTCTTACAGTTCTAAGATGTTGGAAGACATGTGTAGAGATTTAAATCCTGAGCTTAGTCCGCCTAATACCGTGAAGATACCGTTGGGGGTTAGGTTGATCTTCTGGTAGCTCCGTGTGTTTACTTCCCTACTTCCATTATTTTAAATGCCGAGCACCTGACAAGAAGGTAGTAGGTGCCATTTTTAAATTCTTTGGGTATGACCCGGCCGGGATTTTGAACCGCACTTTACCGACTGAGGGCGGACGCTCTAACCCCAAGTCCCAAAACCGTCGGTTAGCCTGAGCTTTATGGGAATTGAAAATACCTAATGAAAAATAGCTATCATCCTTTTGATTTGTGACAAATGAACTTAACTATGAAAGAAAACATTAAGCTTGTTTAAATATAACAAGTCACAAAGAGTATGATTTCAGATATCCTGTTTAACTAGAATTTGCAATTTTTGTCCCAGAATTAAACACAGTCCATGTCAGGAGGCTTTAGTGTGGATGTGATCATCCTGGTTGTTTACAAACTATGCTTTCCTGTTGGGTATATTCTCTCTTTAGACTATCTGGCTGTACATTATTCAATAGACTACATTTAATCAACTGCCAATTTGAAAGCACGGGCCCTGTACTAACTTGTACTAACTGTAGCTTGACTGCGATTCTTTGTTGAATGACTGCCAGTGTATACTGCATCACCTGAAAAATTTCTTATTAAAGGGAAAGCGCGATTTGTTAATCTGCAACATCGAAAATCATCAACATTCATAATTTTTAATTTTTGTTACTGGCATGGATATGCGACATAACCTGCAAGTGGTTGAAATCCTGTGTATTAGAGACAAGTCAGTACACCAGGTAGAAAAAATCCTAGGGGAGTAAGTGATAAGGAACATTAAAAGAGGGGTGTGAAAAGAAAGGGGAGTAAGGACAGTTGGAAGCTGAAACGGTGGGGATAAAATGGTTTACCGGGAGATGAGGGCCTTCTCTGCTTATTCTGAAATTTCTAAACGTGCAACAAAATTCCTACTTGAGGATCAAAAAAGCCTTTCCCGGTGATATCCCAGATTTTAAGCGTGATATTGTGCCACCATGATCAATAATTTTGGACCTCAAAACACAAAAACTTATTGATCTTTGTTTATTCTGCTGCTGGTGTAAACCACACACTGTTTAGTGTAGATTTTCTTTGCAAGAAGGCAGTATGGACAAATTTCCTAAAATACTTCATTTTTTTTCACTATTTGGTTGTTTGTTTCTACATTAAAGCAGTTATCTGGAATTGTTTACACACTCATCCCTGATTATAAGGTTGAAAAAATGCATTTCCACATTTTTACGAGTCCCCTCGCATTAATCGCTGCTAATCCCGTTTAAAAGGTGATAATTTAGTGAATAGTTTGTAGGAGGTTTTATTGTTTGCACAGAAACTTGGTGTTTTGTGTGGGGAATCTAGAACTATTTTTGGAAGTGAAGTTGTTTTGGTGTGGGGGATATGATCCTTGTTGCTATCATGGTTTTGTCCTGTCAAAAACACCAGTAAGGGTAGATACAGAAATCTTCTTTCTGTTGTTATATTGGTTATTGCTGTGGCTTAGGAAAGAAAAAGATAACTTAGCTATTATTGAACTCAATTAAGAAGAAACAAAACAGTATAGTGGTCGTGTTTGGAGTTGAGTGAGAGTTGAAACTTGTCCGAAACAGGCAAACTATGAATGTTCAAGATGAGGCATTCAGAAGGAAAAAGGAATTATGATGGCAACTATTCCTGAAAATTTACCCTGCATTTTAAAAAGCAGTTGCATCCTATAAAAATAATCTGAAATGCAAATAATAGGACTTTGACACCAATGAAAACTCTTGATGGATCCTGTCATACATTTTACATCTGTACCATTGTCTGCATGGATGGATGTATGTACAATGTGTTCAGTTTAAGCACAATGTGATATTCACTCCAGCGGAATAAAGCAGTCAAGTGTATTTTTGTTAATTTCAAATGTCTTTTGTTTTTTTTTAATAGTTAAATTAATATTTTTTTCTTGATAAAAGGTTATGATTCTAGTTGAGTTGACCAAACACAAACATATTCCACAAAAAATATTTTTTGCAAGAAAGAATAAGAATATAAAGGTGCTTGTTCCGATTTATATGTATGGTGTTCTCTACTGAATGAGAGCCTGGGCACTTGCACATACACCCCATAAAGTAGGTGGGAAACAAACTTGCGGTTTGATGGAGGAACTCAAGATGCATGTTGCAAAGGCCCTATTCATACTGTGCTAACAATTGATGGTTAACAACTCTAAATAAAACGGATGGTTTTTGGTTTATATCATGGGAATGTAATGGATTTGAGGGCTTAAATTCAGGACGACAATGGAGAAAAATCGGCACCTTTCATCTGTATCAAAATCGATATACTTTCGGGTGTAAATCAGGGGGTCCCAAGACAATCGGAAACACACACTTAATGTCTCTATATCCCTTTAACAATAACCTAATTAACAGCATCAAGAGTATGGTAAACTGTTCCATAGTTACTGTCTCCTGATTGATCATGCCACCTGTATTCAATTCTTTTTGCAGGAAAAAATGAAGGGCAAGAACAAACTAGTCCCGCGACTGCTGGGCATCAACACAGAACGTGGCCGGGTGGACGGGAGAAAAAGGAGGTAAGTAGCGTCCTTGTCTAGAACCGTCTACAAGCAGCATTTAATGTTTCTACAGAGGGACGATACAAAATAGTCTCGACAAAGGCTTCTTATGCTGCGGCCTTCTCAGCCTTTGATAAGTTGATATAAAAATGTTTGTAAGATAAGAATGGACATCGGCCACGTCTACATTTTTCATTTAGCTTTCCACAGTTGCCTCTCGTTTTTCCCTTTTTGTCGCGTCATGCTCCTCCCATAATCAACCCGTTTGAAGGGAAAGAGTAAAACAAGAGTAAAAACTCATTAAAGTTTTCGACGGTCGGGATTTTCAAGTGAAAAAAAAATCATCAAAATATCCTCTTTAAAGGAAGACTAAGCTTACTGAAAGTGTCCAATTTTTTTGTTTATACAATTCCTTTCAAAACTAAGAAAAAGCTGCCCACTTATGGCATTTACTGCTCAACTACTTGGGCATGTTAGCACATATGGATAACTAATAAAAGACTGAAAAGTTTCAATTTCAGTTTGCCTTTAATGAAGATCCTGCTAGGATCAAAACGTCAGGCCCACACTCTAGTATACAGTTTACCTACACAGGCTATTTTTGTGGAGAAGCAGTTGGTAACAGCATTTACTTATTTGAAGTTTTCAATTTAAAGACAAATGAGGTGATTTTGCAAAACAAATAATGGACTCGGTTGGAGAGAAAAATGGAAAAAGCAGTGAATGATATCATTTCAATATCATGGCAGAATATAGATGCAAATTATTTTGTACAAAATGCTCTCTTTGTATGAAGAAACACGGTGGAGACATTGAAATTCTATGCCAATTGCCTCTATGGATTTATTTTCACACAGACACTAATTTGCTGATTTCTGACAAATTGCATATCCCACTTACAAAACTTTACACAATAAAGGCACTTGCAACGAAGATTGGTAGCAGCAAAATAAAAAGCATGAAAATAACACAACAGTCAAGAAAATTTGTACCACTCCAAGAAAAAAGGAATAGAACAATGCGGTGCAGATCCCCAAGAAGTGCGTGCCCTTTTGACTTGATGCCTAGAGTGGAGCATTGTACTTTCTCACAAATGGGTTAAAGAGACACTGGCATATTTGAAAAATAGTGCACCCTCAATGTTTTTCAAAATTGATATTTTGGCATGGTTGTAAAGCTTTTATATACATTAGCCCTCACCTGAAATGATTAAACCCAAACCAATGCCCTTGTGGGAAAACAGAAAGATTTTATAATAAAGTGACTATAGAGTCATTTAATTAAGCAGACTACAGAAATGGTGTTTAACCAGGAAAACATGCCGGAGTTCATTCCCATGGCATCCGCCCTGTTTGACCGGTCTGTGACCTTTGTGGTCTTAATATCAATGAGTACGAATCTATGATATTCATGTAATAGACACATTTGTTAATTAAAGTTACGGCAAACTTAAAACTTAGCCTACAAATTACCTGGATGTCTTTAGCCTCTTATTAATGCCCCTATATATTTTTAGGTATGTTGTTTTTATGGTGTAAAATCTGTATTCTTCCAATAGCCTGGACTAAAATTTGCAAGGAAATTGAAGGAATTTCATATTTTGTGAAAATGTGCCAGTGCCGCTTTAACTGTGTTACAACATATTATTTAATAGCAGTTTCATTTCTCCTGTTTTGACTGTTTCATCGTTGTGATAGCAGCAGTTTTGATAATCGTAACATGTTAACATGAAATCCTTACATCAGTCTGTGACATTTATTGACGGACCAGCTCATGCATTAATGAAACTGCCAAGCCGTTTAAATGTCATCTCTGTTAATTATTGTCACATGAATTCCTGCTGCCAGTTTTGATGATTCTCCTATTGTTAAACAGAACACATCTATCCTGACAAACCTCTTAAGGCGTGTCTCTGATGATGTGTATCATTTTGCCTCTCCAGATTCTGAAAACCTGTCCTCTGACCACATTTGAGGAGGTGGGCTGCCTCACCCAAAAGCTTCACGCGTGATTTTGGTGAGTATTCAGATTCGTATTACTCTGTCCAACCACTGAAAGGTGAATGCTATTGGTGCCTTTGAATTGCCTGCTACATCGAATCTCTGTGAAAATGGTGAATAAAGTCAAAATTCAATTTGAGGTCAATGACTTGATATTGCTCATTTTTATTGCACATCTAAAATCAATGTGTAGCTCGTCCACTTGTTAGTGTCAATAAACTCAAACTAAAGGTATTTTGTGTGGTTGTTCCCTTAATGGTGCAGTGGAATTTTGTGTATGACCTACACAAAAACCTAATTTTTCCCATGTGCATTGCCCTAATAAGTGACTGTCAAAATCTTGAAGTAACTAGAGAGGTTAAAGTTTCTAAACCCCTCATACCCTGAAAGCCCCTGATCAGGGGGGGTAGGACATGCCAACTAACAGCAAACAACAGCAATATTCAAAACAGCCACACTTCCGGGTGCTAGTCTGTTTCAAAGACTTAAACGGTAAGAGGGGCGAATCTTACGCATATCGCCGGTTACACACAGACTTGTACTAAAAAACTAGGCCTGGTCAGAATATTTGAAATCTAAATTGACCGTTATTGGAAATTGGCACTATTTGGCATCGGGGTTAATCCCTACCCCGACGGATTTTGAAGCCAATATAATTTTTTCTCACTTTATCATGAAATAACTAAGATCTTTTGAACAAAGGTTTTAAGAGATGATTTTTTAATGTCACTGGGCCGAGACTGCCATATAAATGCACGTAGCAGTTCCACAAATTACCGTTTTGAAAATCCCCAATGCCCAAATCGAGCAGATCGTGTCCTACCCCCCCGGCCCCTGATATCTTCGTCGCAGTCAGCGCTTTCTGCTTGTGAGATGCCATACACTTGATCTTGGGTCAAAACAAGTAATGCGCATGCTAATCGCTCGCTGCAACAGGAAGTAAAAATCTGGGCTTTAAGTCTAATACTGGTTCTCAGTCAACATATGAATGCTTCTTGATCTTACTCTGTTTGTATGCAAATTTGACCCCAACCCCAGTGACCTTTGACCTCAAGAGGTCCTTGTGGTCAAATGCTCGTCACCTGCAAGTTACTGCTATCAAGTTGGTTGGAATTGAAGTTACACTGTTAATATGTGGCTACTTTATGAAACTTTCACCCAATGACCCGGACCATACCACCAACAGCGACGCACTACTACATGCAGAAGCGGAAATAGTGATTTCAGTGGCTTCTTGAAATATGTTCAAGCGAGAATATTGAGACACTGGATAATGTTGCCACAGTAAAGAGGTTCTAACAACCGCAGGCATTTTTAAAAGGGTTATTTTTCCATTACCAGTTTCACAATGTTATTATGTAATGACGCAAAAAGGTAAAATGTATGGGTATGGATGAGTGAGGAGGAGTCCACGTTCTTGAAGACAGTGTGTCACCAGCTAACGCCACCTTCATCAAGCACCAGTCCAACAAAGGTTGGTTCCTGCGGCCACAGGGTCAGGGCCGTACCGCTGATTGAGAGCTGGCGGACAGGTTAAGGCATATCAGTGGAGCTAGAGTAGGGTCTACAAGATTGGAACATTCAGTGTAGGTGGAATTAGTTTTGATCTTCCCCAGAGGGGCCGATACACAGGAAATGGGGGGGGGGGAGTCTGCTGATGGTGTTGTGTACCCAACTCTCTGGAAGGAGAAGAAATTGTTCACCCCATGACACCCATGCTCTCAAAATCTTTTGTTTAATTATTGATTTACTAGCGGGGCCCGCGCTTTGCGCGGGCTCCCGCTAGCTTAGTAAACGGGAAGCGATTCCAACGAAATGGACGCGTCACTGAAACAGAAGCGATCACTGATACTACGGCGACACCAAAATAAATGATCCGAGTCACAACACTTTAATAAACTCAATTTTCCTTACGTTCCAGGCATATTTGTAGCGTCAGTAGTTACCCTTTTGAAGGAAACATTCAAAATTTTTAACCTGTACATTTAGTAATCTTTCTCAAAAATACTCCGTGTCCTAACTCGTAATTTCCGTCATACCAGAATCAAAGCGAAAGCAACATGACGCGTTATTGATATTTTAAACCGATTGCACGTAGTTTTTATTTTCTAAATAATTAAAACGTTAGTTGATTCAATCCCATTATATATATTTTAGTGTTACCTTTTTATTCTCAAAGTACTCCCATGTGCTGACCCGTACATAGTTCCTGTTATAGCACAATTTTTTTCTCACAATACAGCTCCCATACAAAAGTCAAACTGTCAGTTTTAGGACCTCCTCTGGCTCCTCCTTCCCAGTTTCAATTTTTCCTCATGTTATCACTCAACATTTTACTCTCCTACAAATTATATGCGTTTTCTCTCTCATTCCGTACTCCCTCAACCATCTCTATCCCTATCTTCTCCTCCCCCTCTCTCTCTCTCTTCACATCTCTTCCTCCCTCTTTCTCCTCTTTTCTGCACGTTCTGTATGATTATCTCTCCCCTCTCGTAATATGTATATGCCTCAACATTCCCCTCTACAAGTACGTTTCTCTAGTCGTCACCCAAAGACCCTATAAATACATTTTGTTACCTCGGTCTCTTGCTTTTTCCTTTCTTTGATTTTCCTTCTATGCTTTTGCCCAGTTTGTTTTGTTTACTTCATTTTATTTTTTCTTTCTTTTTTTCTCATCTGGCTACCCGCCCTTCTTATTCTATCAATACTCTCTGTCCATATTCTTTTATCTTGTTTTTCTCCCTCTTACTATCTCGGTATAATAATTCTTCTCCCCTCTCTCTATATAGCCTATACCCTTTAACATTTTCCCCCTCCATCTACAAAATTACGTTTTTCTCTATAATTCCATTTCTCTCTCTTGACCACCTTGCCTCTCCCCTTCCCCTCTCTCTTATCTTCTCTCTCTCTCTTTCAACATTTCCCCTTTGTTAGAACACAATTTAGGCCTACGTTTTCTGTCTCATTCGGTCTCTGTCTCTCGCGACCATCCTATCTTCTTCATATCTTTCTCCCCCTCTCTCCTCTTTCTCTCTCCCTCCCTACCTTCCCTCTATAATCCCTTCCCTCTCCTCTCCCCTCTCTTCTCTCTCCCCTCTCGCCCTCTCTACTCTCTCCCTCTCTCTCTCTCTTTCCCTCTCTATTCACCTAGCTCTATCTTTGATATCTTCCCCTTTATAACACTTTCTCAGCCGGCCTCTATAACCATTTTAGTCCAGTGGCGTACCAGCGGGGGATTGATAGACAGGTGTAAAGCGATCACGCGAATCATTTGCGCGCGTGTGACATGCACGACGATGCGCTCACGCTGCGGGTGTGTGATGTGTCATAGAGATTTATTTAGAACGTGCGATCCACCATGGTGTAACCATTGCATAACATACGGTCGTTGAAAACAGACAGTGTTTAATTAAAATTTAAATTTTTAAAGACAAACAAAAAGTTATGATGAGCGAGGAACTGGCGGTGCTAAGCGGGGGAAAAAAGGGGAAACGACAATAAATTCACAATCTGATGGCGCTGCTCCCCATGCAAAGTTGCGTGTTAATAATATAGAGTATGTATGAAGGGATCGTCCTTGTTTTTTTATCATTGTTAATGAGAAATGTAAATAAGTGCTCAATTGGTGAAGTCCCAAAAAGAGGCTGAGGAACAAACGAAGTGATGTTGTTGTAAGAGTTAGTTAGTTTTAAAATCCAGTTTTTGTCGGCTAACGGGGTGGTGGGGTATACCTCACTCTCAGCAATACTGCCGTGAGGATTAGTGGCACAAAGATATTGACGGATGCCCTTCCTGATGTCTATCCACAGTTTTCAGCGGTGGGCATAGCCTTTGGGCAAACATGCCACCATGTGATGGATGGCCGCCAAAGCTCTCAAGAGCGGACAACCTTGCAGGGAACTTATACCAAAATACAGTAGATCTTCTACCCAAATAAAATATCGTAAAGCAAAATGAAGGTGCCCAACTACCACATTAAAACATGGACAACTGAACTTAAACCTCATGTGTGTGTTGTTATCGTTGTTACAGCGGGTACCATTCAGAAGGTGAGATGGAGTCCACCCATTCAATCTTATTATGGTTTATAGGAACCGTGCATCGGACTCACCAGGCACCACTGGTAAGCATGTTTTGAAAAGAAATACTCAGGATTGTCTTCACAGTTAGTTGGAAAAAATAGTGTCCACAGCGGTTTAAGCAACAAATTTATACATTTCCTGCTGCGCTGTTGATCTGATTGGTGACACGTTGGATCCATACTTGAGCACTGGGATGGTACAGGAATAAGAGAAATTCAAATAGGACAAGAGTAGATTCGTTGCCAAACTGAAAATATTTTCTGACTGGTTTAGAGCTATCATCAAACTCCCAAATGCATATTGACATGATAGGTGTTCACTCATTTTAGGCATTGCGATCCCCCACATCTGGAGCAGACTATCACCAACTTCTGCAGTTAAGGTTTAAGAAAATTGCAAAGAAAATACTGGGTGGCCATTCCGGTCCTACAGGCAGCGAGTTAGATTGGTTAAACCAATTGAATAAAATGTATTGTTAAATAGATTTGTAGAACTAAATGTTTTTGTTGATTGACTCGATAGATTTGTTCTCTTTTTTCAATGACATCTATCCTTTGTTTCATCACATCATTTGCTTGTATAAAACAGATCTAGGTAGTCATGCCACTTGAATATCAAACCTGGCAGTAGGTAACTTGTGATATTTGAATCCAATTCTTTAGTTACATAATCAACTGGTGGAAGAGAGGGAAAGGAGGGTTTAAAATTTAAAGCATTGTGCAATCTATGCAAAAAACAGTTGTACCAAAAAATTATATAAATGTAAACTTTGGCTCAATAGCTTACTATCAATGGTGAATTTTAGTACTCTCTTCAAATTACAATTTCCTATCTAGATTCATATATAGAAGAAGGTTGGTCAAATTTGGCCCTGATTAATAGGGGGATCACAATGTCCAAAATGGATGTCAATGAGGATTCAAAATCCTGTTAAGTACAAGATGCGTACTGGGAGTTTTGTTGATAGTTCTACAACCCATGTAATACAAAATAAAATTGCCAACATATATGTAGTTCAGTATTGTCATATTGCAGGTGAATGTTCGTATATAGTAATTCAAAGTGGTGTCACTAAATCTTTTCTTTTCCTTTTTCTAATCGTAACTGCTGATATAAAATGTTTTTAAGATGTTTCACTAACCCTTCAAATGCTATAGGTGTTGTTGTATCAATTGGTGATGAAGTGGATGTAGACCTGAAGGCACAAGAGTAGAGAGGGGCAGGGAGGGAGGGAGGAAGGAAGGGGAAAAAGTAGTCAAGGGAAAAAGGAAGGGAAGGAGAGGTGCAGGGAGGGAGGAAGAAAGATGAGGGAAGGTAGAAATCGTGGTGGAAATTGAGAAAGAGGACAGGGTTTTATTGGTGAATAAACATAATATTTCTTGTATGATGAGGAAAGCAAAAATCAGCTAATGTATATGCCTTAGAAAGAAGTTACCACACTTTGTTTTTTAATGCTATTATGTTATCCAAATAGCAAGAATCCTTTGCCAAACCTGTACCAGTGGACGAGGCTGGCTGCACTGCTGTGATCAATAAGCCTGAAGAGAGCGCTCAGGAAAACTTCTCCAAACTTGAGGCTTTAGCAGCAGAATCGGCCCCTGTGAGTCCTCACAGAGTGTTGTGTGTTGTTGCATTGACTAATAATTCAAACTTTATTACAGGCTGTTAAAACTAAATGCATTAAGATGTTTATTATTAATATTACATTGTACTCTCCTTCAGGCTTGCTGATATAGAGTTGGGTATTGCAATCAATAAACTGCTGTTTTGGATATTGTTGCCGCTGAAATAATTTCCATGTATAAAGAGTTTTCCTAGCTCAAATGTGTAACTAACATTTAGGTACAAACTTGGACTGTTAAAAAAGCCGACAATCGTGAAAGAAAAACTCAAAGAAAATAGCATGTAGGCTGGCATTGCATGGCCGATGCTGCGAAATTTAGAACTAATGATTTCACTTTCTTATTCCAGGGAATACATTCCTGTTTGACTTGGCTGAATATATTTAAAATGCTTATTTACAGTGATGGCGAGTAACTCTAACCCTGCTGAACCCCACAAAACTTGACCTTGTCCTTACTGGGCCTCCTGCACAAAGAGTATCAGGGTTGATATATAGAAGCATTAAAACTCTATTTGGCTTCATAAGATGCTTGCACTACTGTTTAATCTGCAAAGGTCAGGGAGAGAAATTCCTCTTGATATGCCCTTAATGGCCAACCACCCCTTAGTTCCATTTTGCATTTGCTGTACTTATTGCTTATTGGCTTGTTTGCAAGATTGGCATTCAGCACAGACAATTGACAAAACCCACGAAAGTTTTGCATCGCAAATAGCCGATTATTGTGTGTTTTTTATTTGTGTCACTTCAATAAAAGTTTAGACGATTCTGTTTATTCTGAGAAGTATGCTTTATCAGGGAAACTCAGTATAACATTTACGTAGCATGGATTGAGGACAACATTTTTGCATCGCTTCACCTGAAGATTGCTATTCATAGTTCTTTGATTGTGAACGCAGTGACTCTATTGTTACCTTAAAGAAACATGTTGTATGGGTGGTATGCTATTATTAAAGAGAGCAGGACTTAATAATCACCACCGCGGCTTTTACAAATGCGGTATGTGGTGTATTAAAATTAATTTATGATTGTAGTGAAAAAAAAAATGTCTGAAGCAAAGACTAATTCCACTGTAACTTGGAAATGTTTGCACCTTCTACACATAGTCAGGGAGGGCAACTACGCTGATCATCAAACATAACATTTTACTGGTAATTAGCTCAAAGGGGACCATGAAATTTAATTTTATTTAAATTTACCAAATTTCGAGCATTTATTATCTGCAATAACAGAACAATAATTTATCTACTGTCACATATCTTCGGCCTTTTTAAATTTCGTGATCCACACAGACCTTCAAATGAACCATACCCTTGGACAATGTACCTGAAGTGACATGAATAGAAATCACACTATAAACCTTCTAAACCATTTCTCATTGCCAGGTTTAAGCATCTTTTCAAAAAAAAAAGCGGTCAGCAGACTGTCATGTGTGTTAATATTGTGCATTAATATTTGATTTAAGCCCGTTCTTGCAAAACTAATAATTACTCAAACTGATAGGCATGACAGTACGTGTTAGTGTTGATCTATCCCTAATTTTGTGAGGTAATTTGGTAAAGAAAGTAAATCATAATCACCAATTTTCCTTTTGATCAAAATGGCCTATTATTATAAGAGGTGAGTTTCAATGATTTTCTATGCGCAAGCTAGCTTTCTAAAGGCACAAGATACTCTGAGCCACTAGACAATTTGATCAAAAAAGTGTGCCTGTTCGGGTAAATTTTGTTTTAACATCTTTTCCTTATTGGGATGACAAGGAAAGGTGAGGCGCACTTTCCCTCACTGTTTTTTTTTTTTTTTTTTTTTTAATTTTACTAACCAAACTTGGTTCTCATCCACTGCGTTAGAAATCAACATTCGTCTTGACAATTCGACCCCTCTGGTTTTTAAATTAAACCAGCTTAGTAGGGCAGAAAGGAGAACGGTACACTCATGATGATACCCTGATTTAAAAAACCATGTCCAAAGTTGTACTCTCGCCTCATATCATAAGACCATTCCACTACGAGTAAATAATCAGTTGCGGAGGTCCCCACTGTTTCCGTTCTGGGACTCTTTATATCTTTTATTTCATAAATGATTATTTATATCTTCACAAAATCATCTTTGTTTCATATTTATATCGATGATACCATGTTTATCATCTCTGATCCAAAGTTAGAAATTAAGTACAATTGCAAATAAAAACTTGAGACATTCTCTATGTCTAAAGACAAATAAGCCTTTCCCTTATATTGATACAACAAATTAATATATGTTTTCAGAAACAGATACAGAATTCGCGCCGTTTAGATAATATTTGCCTTAATATTAATGGTTCGATCAAACTGTTTTCTTATTCTAATTCATCAGGTGTTTATATTGACGATCGTTTAAGCTGGAATTATCACACGACTTATATTGTTAATACTTCATCAACAATCTATTGGATTGTATTCCAGATTAAACATAACTCCCTCAAAACTGTAATATTGTTTTTCACTTTACAAAACTCTTTGATTCTCCCACATCTCCTAATTGTAATATTATATGGCGGACGGAAATACTGTGATTTGATAAAAGTCCACATAAAACAAAAGCGTTTCATTAGAACTCTGTACAAACCTCATTGGGCTCGCCCACTCTCCTCCTCCTTAGTTGCGCTATTACAAAACACTGAATATAATGATTTTCCTAACTCGATAAGGCTATTTTATGGATAAATTGGCCAATGGTCCAACTTCCTTCTATTTTAATCCTTTTTTCGTAAGTTGTCATTTATTCATGGATACGGTACCAGATCTTCTAATATTACGTCCTAGTAATTTTAAAACTAATCTCGGTATGTGCACCATCCGAAGACAGGGACCGTGCCTATGGAATGACATAGATAAATGTAATAAAACGTTCGGCCCTTCAATCAAAACTTTTAAGAAGAAATTATTGTAATGATTACTTTCTAATTATAATATTTAATTTTTAATAGACATTTTATACTAGTATGATTTCTCATTGCTTACCGCAATAACAGGTTTTATTGTCATTTGTTAAATTGAAACATTATAGCAGATCCCTTAATGATCATGATGACCTTGGGGATGTCCGTTTCTCCCGGGGTGTCTGGGGTGCGGGGTGCTGCTTTTTCAACGAGACCCGCAGGTCAGGGAAACTGCACCCCGCGCCCTCCCCGCTTCGCCGAAGGCCACGGCTCCTCAGGATCCCAAAAAAATAAAAGATCATTGAGTATGTTACATTGTGGGTTGGCACAGAGGGGCTGGCTCATACTGATGGGATTTTTGGAAATTTCTTTAGATTCTGCAGTTCATGATTAAAAATTGTTTCTTCGTTGCTGGAGTTTATATCTATCTAATGTTTGCTTGCATCCCATATGTGGTCATTTATGAATTTTATTACATTTTGGGTAATGGGTTGAGTTTGCTTTCGTGGAGATATTGTCCATCACATTTTCTCATTAGCAATATTACACAAACAACGCCCCTAAACAGCGAAATTGGGAGGTTTTTTGGTGTTTTCTTCTTTTCTTCGGTGTTGAGTTGCGTCCTTCTGTTTTGTCAACCCTCGATTGCATCATATATTATTCTACATTCAATTTAGCTGCCTCGTAATTGTGTATATGAATATGTTCAATTTTGTATATGTACATAATATTTTGTATCTGTTGGTGCGGGCGTCATAGGTAAGGTTATGTACCTATATTGTTTATCAGTGCCAACAAATTGTGTGGTTTTTGCACTGTTTTTGTTCGGTCTTTGTTTGCACCTAAAGTCTTGTCTTAAAGGGTGTCCATTGTCGTTGTAACTTTACAATTAATAATTTGTTTTTTTCCAGGGTGTCATGTTTCTCCTCGAAGCAGTCTCTATTGTCAATCCTTACCATGTTAAAATGATTTATTAGAATGTTTTTTGTGCCGTGGTAACTTTAAAATGAAATGAAAATACCAGCCTAAAGACTTTTTTTTCTAAACATTTTTTTCTTATGTTTCTCAACATTATTTTGCTCTCTAAAAGCAGAGGAATCTTTTGCTAATTCAGTACCGGAGAGGAGGCTGCCTGCACTGCTGTATACTGCCAAAAAAAAAACCTGATGAGAGCCGCCAGGAATTGGTCTAAACTCTATGCGTTATCAGAGGATCGGCCGACTGTGAGGCCATGACTAAAAAGCTGCGTGTCTCACCATACTTGATATCCTTACATTTATTGCGGATGGTACAGATAAAACATTAACAGAGATTCTTCCTTCGATTTTACAAGTCATATTTCAACTACTAACATGCTGATTTTGAGTCACCTGTTATATGGATTAACCTGTATTTGGATTTTATTTGAAAATGAACTTCACCATTTAAGCTTACACAAAATTGTCTGGTTAATTTTTTTTTGGGGGGGGGAAGGCTGACACAACTTCCTAATTGTTTTAAGTAAACCCAAATCTTGTGGTTCTACTTCGTCCGGCCCTAAGCTAAGCCTGATGTCATAGCTTTTCCCCCGGAAGCTATTGTTGCATGCGTATCGCACACCCCGACTTTGTATGCTCGCGATACAGCTGCACAGCTTTGACCGCGATTCACATGTTTAAGACTGTGTGAAAGCTATAACATCACATCCGTTAGTTCAGGGGGGATGAAGTATACAACCAGTTAGCGAATTTTGAATGTCTGATAGAGTGGAGTCTATGCTAATTAAATTGAGTACTCAAACATTTCCTATGCCAAGGGATACATTTTGTGTTAAAACATTGACAAATATTATTAAAATAACTTATTAACAAACCCCACCGGATGTTTTTGATATGTTTTTGTCACATGTTTTTTTTTTAAAGTTTGTGTTGTTCACTTAAATAACTAAAATTTGTGTTAAAATGTTCACTGAATGAAGTTTTTTAACACAACGTAATGTTAAGTGATTATGTTCACTTTTAAATTTAAATACGTGTGTGTGGGGTGGATATGTTTGTTCCAAATGTAATTAAAAAAGTGTTGAATTTTTTATTTTAGACAAAGGGTACTATGTTTTGAATGAGGTCTCTTGAATCACTATGTGTTAAGTAAATTGGGAAAATAATATATTGAAATGTCTGATAACAAGGGACAGTGTTGGGGAAAAAAAAAAGGTAAAGGGGTGTATGTTTAGCCATTTGGTGGCATGCACAGGCGGACGTGTATGGTGTGCATGCATGCGCATGCATGGTTTGGTTGGTCTGAGTAAGATCAAGGTCATAAAATATTTTATTATTCAAATGGCTTTAGAAGCCCCAACATGTTTCGTTGCATAACAATAAATATTTGGTTCAAATGGATTGTGTTAAAGTGTTAATCTTGGGTAGACAAAGAAATTGTAGTACAGGACAAAGTGTAGAGTAGCAGTGTTTTCAATGCTGTTCTATTTCAGCAAGAGGATCTTTTGCTAACTCTGTGCCAGTAGAGGAATCTGCCTGCACCGCTGGAGTAGCAGATCCTGACGAGAGTGCTCAGGAAAATATTTACCCCATTGACGCTGCGAAAAGCAAAACCGAAGTTATTCCCCGACAAGCGGTTGTGTGAGCCATCTAACCGATTGCTCAGTTATTCTTATCATTGCAGGTTTTACAACTAAAAGTACATAATCTGTCACTTTCATAATTGTTTAAAAAGTTTAAGTTGTCACTACTCGCCTTCTGAGCTGAAGTGTAGATGTGATGTCAGTAGGATGCCATATTCACATGTCCCATTATTAAAGTGCATGTCAAGGTTGGCATTTGTGTGTGATAGGATGGGCATGCACAAAGGTGTGTGAGGAGGTCATGCTCATCCATCATGTGACCTGTACATGTGTAGGATTCATGAACGGATCATGATGCCTCTAGTATCATTTATCATACCCAAAACTTGGAGGCTGGGATTCCTCACTATACCTCGCAATTATTACATTGAGTCAATATACTCCCTGACATATTTCAGTGGCTTTTATATAACACAAAAAATGTTTCTGTCATTTGATGGTGAGACTATATCATTGACATAAATTTTTGAACTAGTTCCCCAAATTTTCACAGGAGGGAAAAAAGTTCCCATAAAAAGCTACTATTTCCCCCTTCACAGGGAAATAGTTCATTTTTATGGGAACTTTTTTCCCTGCATTGGTATCTTGAATAGCCTTGAGTTGCGGTGGCAGCTGACCCTGGACGAGACTTGGCAAGTTTTTCAAATGACAGAAATATTTTTATATGTTATATAAAACAAATATTGACTGCTCTATATTCGTGAAATTGTGCAAAATACCTCCTCTCGGTGACTGGATACCGTGAGCCTACTATTTTCCCTCGACCTTTGGTCTCGGGAAAATAGTAGGCTCACAGTCTCCAGTCACCTCGGGTAGTTATTTTGCACCATTTCCCTCATGAGCAGTCAATATTTGTATACTATTTACCAGTGTATTTAGTAAATACACCCTCTGACTGGTATTCTCAAAGGGAATTGAACTTTAGACCTGGGTTTAAACCAGGGTTAGTCCTACATGAGTGGACCCTTTTTCTTTCCAACATACTCTAAAAGTATGCTCGAATGGGTGAGAAAATTCCTCGTGTATGGGCCGTTCTGGCCGATTCATGAGGAATTTTCTCACCCATTACATTTAACTTTCACAGTATTTTGAGAGGAAAAAGTTCCACTCATGTATGACTAACCCTGGTTTAAACCCAGGTCTAAAGTTCAATTCCCTCTGAGAATAGCAGGCAGAGGGTGCATTTACTAAATACACAGGTAAGTAGAAGCCACTGAACTGTGCCATGGGAGTATATTAGCTCAAAGGAATAATGTGCCTGCAAAACAAAGAGTATGTAAAATTTGAAGAATGTTATCCGTCACTTCTGGTGGATTATAGTGATTAATCAATTTCAATTAATTGATATTATGCCATTTGCAAGTTCATTTTAAAATGTTTGACAAATAACTGAAATAACTGTTAATACCAAGTATGTATATAAGTGCATGATTTTTTGCTGGAACTTTTGTTAAGTATTCATTTGTGATGCATTACCTTAAGAATAACATAATATGGTTTTATTTGGTACATTATCAAGCAGCATGTGTAACACCAGTGTTAAACTAAATATTCACAAACACTCTTATTTCAGGTGTTACTTTTTGCATCCATCATACGATTAATAACAGATTGTAATGCCATTATTGTTTATTCCTATTTGCTTGTAATGCTGGTGCAACAAACAATCACTGTTTAATTTTCTAATGTGAATGTTGATATATTTGTCACAAAAGTAAAGATGTAGCTATGCTTGGCACAGTAAATATGCTTTCCTTGATATTGAGATTTGGGGAAATTTACTGACAGAATTGCCGTAATTGTTAAAGTAATTGTTGTTCTGCGCATTGTCTATTTGTGAATGAAAAGGGGATATGTGAAACCCAAAAAGCTGTTATGGTAAGCACAAGCTAAAACGTGCCGCCTCACCCAAATTGGCCAACTGAGGGCACCAAACATGTGTGCCAGACTTGGAGAGCCAGATAGAGTAGGACATCCAGATAGAGTAGGACATCCATTGCTTAAACAATAAACCAAGTTAGGAAACCTAACTTTCCCGTAAAAAAGTATACCTCTCTTATTTTAAAGTGAAACAATATGATTCACCACTTCTACAGAGTAAATGCCCTTCTAGAATGTAATGTTATGGACCACTTGTAAAGAATAAGCACTTTCTAGAGTGGAATATTACCAACATTAATGATGCATCTAATATAGCATAGTGAAAGTTAAGTTCATTGGTGCCACCAATTAAATGCAACATTAACTAATGAAGTCACCACTGATATTAATTAAAGTCACTTAACTGCCATTGGTATTAGTGACTTTGCTGTTCTTGGAGGGCCATGAATTGAATCCTGTGGCACACTAGCAGAGTTCTGAATCTAATTCCTGCTACTAATTATGCAACTGATTGCTTTGAATCTTGTCTCATAAAGTCACTGCAGAGAGAGATGGGTTTTAGAGTTGTAGATGGTGAAATATGTGTTTTGTATGGACAAAGGTATGGGGGATGCAGAATTTTATGAAAGTAAAATTTGCATGATGCGAGCCAACTTAAGTGCGTGCATTTTGAGAAACAGATTTTGTCCATTATTTTGTCTGTTATGACATAGACACATCACCACCCAATTGGTCTGCATATATTTCAGTATTTGAAAGGCACTTGCAAGAATATTGCTGGTGTGTGTGTATATTCATATGTGTATGTGCGTGTGTGTATGTGTGTGTGTGTGCATACTTGTGTGTTAGAGTGAGGTACGAAGTCTGTCTGTGATGTAAAGATGTACCAATCAAGTGACTGTACTTCATTAAGCTCTTTATCAAAGACACTATAGACAATTTTATTTCCTCCATAAATACTATTCTATCATCCCAATAGCAAGAGTCATTTCCCAGACTTGTACCAGTGGAAGAGGAAGCCTGCACTGCTACTATAGCCAAATCCGATGAGCAGATTCAAGAGAATATCACCAAGTTGGATTCCGTAACCACGGAGATTGAGAAGGAGGTTAAAGAGCTTGCAGCTGTGAGTCCATGACCGGGGTCATTGAGTGCTGTGTCATGCTGACAGTTACTTTACTACTTTTTTTGTAACTAATATTAATTGCATTCTCAACAAAGTTGTTTGTTTTCCCCCTTTCCCTTTTATCTGTTGTTATAGAATTAACATTTGAATTGGTGAAAATAATTTGCAGTTTATAATTATCTACCATACTCATTCATTTCAGAGTGTTATCAATGGCTTTTAGTTAGGGAAATTTATTTCTTATAATTAAATGCCCAAAGCACAGATTCCTCCCAGTTGTACTTAAAAGAACTCATGTTCACAAGTGTGCGTGAGCAAGTGTGCACATGTGCACACACACACTCACACTCAACACACACACTCACACACACACACACCATAGTTGGTTGGATTTTGGGGGAAGATTAAATCTAACTTGATCAAAATAAAAGGCAAAAACTCACAGAAAAGAATAAATTTCACAAAGCTTTACATATGATTGGTTAGATTTCAATAATGATAATGAGTTAAAGTTATGTTAATATATACCTGAATACACACAAAACAAACAATGACGTATGTGGAGTCATTGATTGGACCCATTTAATTTTATTTGCCAGATAACCAACAATTACAAATGATTTTAATGCACAAGATCAACATTAATAGGGCTTAATAAAAGCAAACAAACAAAAACACTGGTAAATTAAAAATGACATAAAAAAAGCTTTCTGGCAGATCATGCGGGAAAGAGTACCATTTTGCAAAAGAACAAAGAAGCATACATAGAGCGCCCTGGCAGGGAAGGACCAAATAGTTATGGGAGTAACTTTCCAAGTGGTCAACCCAATAAGTACACAATACAGTAGAAAATGACAACAAGGAGTAAATAGGCTCCTACCCACAGAGTCCAGACACTTACTAAACTTTATATAAAAAATAAAAATTGCACATGTTAGAACAAACTTTGTATGTTTCATCTCCTATGTTTGATCACTAAAGGTATGGCTACATACTAGGTACTAGTACTAACCATAAAATGCATGGCACACCATAAATATTCAGAACACCAGAGTGTGTCCACTGGCCAGCGAAATGGTCATGGTGTGTCATGTTTTCTTTCATCTATATATGTTGTTTTTATAAGGTCTTGATTATTATAACTGAATCCAGGATTATTCTAATAATAACCATCTCTGTTAAGGTGCCATTTTGTTCTTAGATTTACTGGTTTTGAGCTTGATTCCTTTTACAGCTGCAGCACAATAACCTGACGTAACCTCTGCTATGCATTAATCTCACATGGTATGCTCCCTCCCTTTCACACACTCACCTCTATTAACATTTTTCTTTGGGATTGTGTTTTTTTCCCCCGATATTGTGTTTTTCACAGAATGCGGCCAAACAACCTGGGTTGACTAACGCACAGCAAGGCCTGCAGGGTAACATAGAGCAGGGCTTTACGGCCGTAGATGCGGCCAGGAATGATCTGCAATCCATGCCTGAGTTGTCCCAGTTAGGCACTGATCCCGTAAGTGTGATGTGGTTGGTCAGATTTGACGACCGGTTTATTTGCATTTGGCCTTTTAGTTATTTTAATGGCTTGAATTTATTAGTTTAGCTGAAAGTTTGATTGTTTATGTAGAAGCTGTGTATGTTCATAGTCAACTTTGTTATTAATCCCTTGACTGTATGGAATATAGGGTCTTTACAAAATTGTTAATATGTGGTAGAAGTTTTAGTTCTAATATAACCTCTGATGAACACATGAAAGGTGGAATTTCGTTGGTTGTTGCGTTAACTTCTCTTTGGTTGTTAAACTTGTAAAATTGTGATAGATTTCTCAGTAAATTTTTGCAAAATAATTCAACTATTACTGGCGTATAAGGCTAAAAAATAACCTCTACAATTAATAAACAATGACTAAAAGTTCAGAGGATTAGGAGCATTAGGTTAGAGTTTTGGATGTACCTGATGACTAAGCCAGGTTTATGTGTATCAGGAAGTTGCAAGAGCTATTGCCCTAAGAATTTTAACTGGTCGAAACAGAATTCAACTCTTTGAGTATCTGCTGAAAATAACGCTCTATTTCATTGGCTACATGTCAGATATTTAAGTTTATACTGCATGCACAGCTGTTTGACCCCGTGCCAATTGTCTCTTTTATTTCTGGAACAATTTTAAGCAGTGGAGACACAATTTTGACAACTGATATAGGTAGGGACATACAAGGGCTATATCTCCGCAAAAATCAGACAAATCCATTGCGGGAATCTTGCCATATAGGCCTACAAAGGTCATAATTTGTATGTTATAGCGCCCTCTATATGCCCATTCTCCATAGAAAGACGCGGAAAACTATAGTTTTTTTAAAGAAAAATCATATTTCCCCGCAATGAAATTTCATAAAATTTACACTGGATGTAGTTAGTGGACTAAATAATCCAAATCAGTTATCAAAAGTGTGTCGTCGGCAATAAGTTTTGTTTAATTCTGGTTTTGTCATAATAAATGAGACCTTCAAACAGCTGATGGATCCTACCCACAGAGTCCAGACACTTACTTAAAATCTAAAAAAAAAAAAATGACCACATGTATAAAAAACTTTGTCGGTTCATCTCTCTATGTTTGACACTAAAGGTATGGCTACATACTAGGTATTAGTACTAACCATAAAATGCCATGGACACCAATAAATATGACAAACAAGAAGTGTTTCAACTGGCCCAGCAATAAAAACAAAATAGTCCGGGACCGGGTGCCATGTTTTATTTAATGTATATGTTGTTTCGTAAGGTCTTGATTATTATAAACTAGATCCAGGATTATTCTACTATAACATTCTGTTGAGGTTGCCATTTTGTTTTAGATTTAATAGTTTTGCGATTGATTCCTTTTACAGCGGCAGCACCAGACCTGACCTAACCTATGTTATGCATCGAATCTCACATGGTATGCCCCTTCCCTTTCACACACTCACATCTATTAAACATTTTTCTTTGGGATTGTGTTTTTTCCTCACCGATATTGTGTTTTTCACAGAATGCGGCCAAACAAAACCCTGGGTTGATAACGAGCAGCTAAGCCTTTGCCAGGGTAACATAGAGAGGGCTCGTTACGCCGTAGATGCGGCCAGGAATGATCTCCAATCCATGCCTGAGTTGTCCCAGTTAGGCACTGATCCGTAAGTGTGATGTGTGGTTGGTACAGATTTGACGAACGTTTTATTGCCTTTGGCCGCTTTAGTTATGTGAATGGCTTGAATTTTATTAGGTTAGCTCAAAGATGATTGTTAAGTGAGCATTGTGTATGTTCATAGTCAAACTTTTATGAATCCCTTGACGGTTGGTAATAGGGTATGTATGAAATTGTTACTTATGGGGTTAGAAGTTTTGTTTTTAATTTCTAATATAACCTCTGATCAACCCACGGAAAGTGAAATTTTCATTGGTGGTTCATAACTCTCTATTGGTTGTAAATCTCTAAATCCAGTAAACAGTCTTCCATGTGAAATGTGAAAATTCCAATTTTCAGTTAATATTTGCAATAATTCAAACAATTAAAAAACGTCAAATTTATGGTTAAATTAAAAATTATTAAAAAACAATTAAAAGTTCAGAGGATTAGGAGCATTAGTTTTAGAGTTCGGAGTACCTGAGACTAGCGGGTTTAGGTGTCTCAGAGAAGTTGCAAGAGTTATTGACCTAATAGATTCTACTGTGTCTGAAAAATGAATTCAACTCTTTGAGTATCTGTTTCTGATATAACACTATTCATGGCTACCACTGTAGGTATTAAAGCCACTTCAGTGTATTTCTTCAAAATGTAAAAAAAAAACAAAAGGTCCCCTATTTTTGTCATTAATTCACATTTTTTGCACTGTTGTATCGGAAATGGTCGTGGAAATGGCTAAGCTTATCACACCCTATGTTTATTGCAAGTCAGGATTAACAAAAACGTCGTACATGGCATCTCAAGACGCATCAAAATGTTTTAGTGTGTTAGGTCAAAAAGAAGAGTAATATAAGTGTTGGTATGACATAACACTAGCATCAGGACAACAACTTAATGGGCTTTTGAGTTTGAAGAAAATACTTGCTCGTGGTTTTGTTATACTGCATGAGAGGTACTCAGACCAATATGAGTAAAATATGAGATAAAATAATATGAAAACATGAACTATGTCCTCAAAGCCCCCGTACTCTGAATTATGTTAGAAAATGGGAAAGTTTAAAAAGCTGATTGAGGAATGTGACCGCTATTAATCAGTTCTTTTTTTAAAGCGACCCACGCATAGCAACGTTTTTTTTAAGGTGATCAGTGAGTTGTCAGTACAATTGACCTACAGCACGCGACTGCTTCGTTTTTGTGGTCTTTTATTTTTATCATCTCTTTAAGTCAGTCAATAATGATTTGAACAATGTTGAGTGTTTTTTGTCAAATATTAAAAGGGTGTATTAAAGTGATTTTGTTAGTGTTGGGTTAGTTTTAGGAATTAGGGTTAGGGTCGGTCTACACCCTAACCTTAAAGCTGACTCAGAGATTTTGAATAGTTTTTTTCTCTAGTAATTAAAAATGGTCATCTATTAAGTGAAAGATAGTCAAGTTCTAAAAATGCCTTAATTACAAAGTTTTAGAGATTGAATCAAATTTTTCGTTTTAATGCCAGTAAAATTGAAAAAAATAAAAAACTTAAAAAAAGCAAAAAATATAACAAAATTCCAGATTCGGAATGTTATAACAAAGTTGTGAGTTTCTATATGAAGGAATTCGATTTGAGCTTAGTTATTGCAACTCAGTGATTTTAGGGTATGGACAAAGAATTATGGATTTGCCCATGATAACACGATTTCTTTGACAATTGATAGTGCGCCGATAACATCTACCCTTACCAATAACTCTGATCCTAAAGTCCTAAACAAAACTAATGTGCTTTGACCAGGAAAGACTATGGGACCACTATCGTAGTGAATTTTAAACTACCATTCCTATGTTTGATCAGGTATATTGGGATATTATACAAAATATGGACTGTCCTATGAGGGACATAGTCACATCTATTGACCGCATGGTGATCTCAAGGATCAGAACTATTTGCCTGACGCGAGGTGAGGAAAACAGTACGGTCTCGAGATTCGCTGTAAGGGTCAAGAGATTTCAATATGGCCGAATAAAGGGCAGTTAATATTTGTTGCTATATACCTCATAGCTAGATTTTTGATGCAGTAACGAGACTAGCTAGTGCAAAATTACCTATACCGGTCCAAAGGTTACTATAACTGGTTCCAAAAAAGTTTACTATACCGGGCGAAAGAGACGTTTACTAACCAGGCAGCCGGGTCCTAGACAGTGCCACAACGGTTACTCTACGCGTTTATGCCAAAAATATAGTGATGAACTATACATGTTATGTGACTTTCATTTAAAATCCAAGATTGCAAGAAAAAAAAACTTCATTTTCAATGATAATCCGAGTTTTTTAGATTTTTCGACGCTCAATTCGGGAGGGGTACTCGACTGCACAACCCCCCCCCCCCCCCCCCCACCCCCCCGAGCGCCCACAGCCAAGGAGGGGACATCCTAGTTCCCGCACCACCACCCGGGCACTGCGGCCGCCAGGTAATGTGTTTATTGACAGAAAATTCCACGCCCCGTTCCAAAAAGCCGTCGTCCGCACTGATTGAGGTATGAGTTTACATTTGCAAAGTGAATTACCTATTTACAACATTAGTTTGTCTCAATTGCGATGCTGTAAGATGTGTGTAGATGATTGTAAAGCTTCTTGGAAACTTCAGAAAACTTGAGGAAACAATAAAGCCAATTATACATACCCTCTTGGAAACTTCAGAAAACATGACAGCAATGTGATTCAATTGAAGACTTCACCGTTTCACATTTCTCCGCGAGTTTTGCTGCTTATTTACAAACCACTTTTAAACCAAGGTAAGTACATACGACATAGATAATGTCAGGAATCAGGAACAATAAACACTTTCCGAACTACTTTGATTACAGAACAGAGACTTCTGATATTTAAACCCGGTGCCAGACCACGTGAGCTAGCCGCTTCACTGATTCTGTAAATACGTACACAAACAAAGTTCTTCGAGAGCACGATTATGTAGGCTGAGCCTAAGTTGTTGTCACGCCCTCTGTAACTAGTCAAGTGGCTTAATACCCCGTACGTCGAAGGTGAAAAGAAACCATACGGATTTGTACAGTGTTTTCGCATGCAAAAATATGTAGATGTTACATGATTTGTAAACACACGTCTTTAATTTTGGAATCTGGACTTAACTACAATAAACATTCGCGACTTTTATCTTGACCTATCGGATCTATAATACAAATATTTTTGTCTAAACTAATCACACCAGTTCCTATAATCTAACTTCTCGAAAGGCACCCATGTATTTCGTGTTTTTTTTGTCCATGCAATCCTATGGAAAACATTCATGAAGATATTACTTCCGGGTTAAAACCCATAGGCCAAAGGCCACAGTCTCCGACCGTGCCAAAAGGTCCAAGTACCCGATTGAGATTCCGATATTGGTTCATCTGACCTTTGATCTCTGCGGTTCTTATGAAAGTGGTATTTGGCAGTGAAAGGAATAAATACTTAATGTGTGCATCATGGACATTTTTGTATAGTCTGTAAATCTGCCTGCAATATTAGACACCTTAACTGAAAGATTCATGATTTATGTATCTAATGCAGTTTACTGTTCTAATACTAAAAGTGACAAACACCCTTTGAACACAATAGTGTAAGGTTTAATTCCTATAACATTGAAAGGGAAACGGAGCGCGTACATTTGAGTATAGAGGTTGCCAGTTCAAATTTGTCAGGGGCTCTGCACTGCCTGTGTTCAGTTTGTATGTTGGCCACCTTGTGAAAAGATTTAATAACTCTTTAGACACCTTAACTGTTGGTTAGATATCACACCATACAAGCTCTAATTAATAGGAGTTGATCATGTTGTTTTTTTATTTCAACCACCCAATTATTTGAAGCCTTCTAATCTGGACAGTTAACCAAGGGGTAAAGATGTTGCTGCCCTCCTAGGAGACGATGCCAAGGGAGGTAAGCTATTGGATGCTGCCAGAGGTCTCATGGATGCCTTCTATGATCTCCTGAAATCTGCCAGCCAGGAAGTGGCGGAGGTATGGTCAGGTTGGTACAAGCTATTTATTGGTTCTGTTCAAAATAAAAGTACCGGTTGTCTCAAATTGTTTTCACTATGGGCGTAATTGTGTTTACAACACGCGATTAATAATTTGTTTTATTTAAAAGCTTTTGTGAAATCATAATTAGAACTGGAACTTCAGCTCATTTAGAGATTTAATCACGTGAGATATAAAACGATTGGTTCAAAAGTTGTGATAGATAAAGGTGGGTGACACAATCATGATCCGTATTTTTCATATGCTGTTTTATCATCAATGGAAAACATTACAAAAACATCTGAATTGGCATGTAGGAGAACAGTGTGTGTGATTTAATTAATGTGGCGGACCACATTTGGAGATGTTTTGTCATAACATTAAAGCAAGCAATAACAGCAAATTTTTTTGCGAATTTGACGAGCACCCCCAATTTTCCAAAAAATCTGAGATTTTGCACCTTACCTGTGAATGGTAAAGGTTCAAACTGGTTCTATGTACACAAAAGAAGGAATTTTGTAATTGGGATAATAATATCGGATCCTGATAATCATTAGCTGCTGGAAACGCCCTTTTAGTTGTTCCATATATGTAAACAAAATTAACATTAAATTAAGGCTATCCAAAAAAGCTGTATAGAAATTTCCAAAATAGTGCTTTTTTAAAATAAGAAATCGGTTTTACTATTAAACTATAATTTGGAGATTTTAAAAAGATTCAGAGTTTGTAGTTATGATAATGTAAAAAGCGTGTGGTTTTTAAATGTTTTTCTGTTATTATGACGGCAATTGTGTTGAGGTGTTGTAAACTTTCGAATACTTACCTTACTTAAAGAAAAAGCGAGGGCACTTGGTTGTGAGTACGAGTACCTCCACAACTTAACCTTCATTTACATTATGTCAGGGATGTGACAGTAAACCATTTGTATCCTTTGCAGTCTCGCCAAGCCTTGTGGAATGCTGCTAACCGTGTGGGCGGAAGCCAGAATCAACTACTGAAGAGTATGGGACCTTCGGGTGATGTATAGACCCACGATTTAGGTAAGGGTAGAACTGGATAATGTTAACCAAATTAAATACAGGCTGATAGCAGCCTCTATGTATAAGGCCCATTTTTGGTTTATTAAATCCTTTTTGGAATCGTCATGACAGGTTTTTTAAGTTGGTACTCCATAGCCGAGGAATGAAGATATTGAAGCTTGGTTGTTTCAAATAGCAGTTGAGTTAAGTCAAAATGTGATCAAAATAAAGGGGGAAAATGAAAGCAAAACAATGAAAAAATACTCCAAAAAATCGGATTTTCAAAGCATTGAAAAATTTAAATTACAAGGAATACAAACGATGATTTTCTGATAAACAGATTTCTACATTTGCACTTGTTTGGTACAAAAACACCTTCCAGAATATTTCATAGGTTATTGGACAAAACAAGTAACCAAAACAAAATACAACGTGTCTTATCCAATGGTTTTGAGAGTATGCTTGGCATTTTCTGCATCTTATAACCTCTAAAACAGTTTTTTCAGCTTATTCATTTCAGGTATGATTGAAGAGAGTGGTAAGCATTTTAAATAAGTCAAAACAAACTCAGTGTAAAAAAATAAGGACATGGTTTTCAAGAAATAACTGTGTGTCTTTTAATGGTTTGTTGAAGAAGGTGAATGATGTGAGTGGAATATTTGTTTGTATTTATTATTTCACAGGATGCACTGTTAAGCCTGGCCAAGCTGTTGCCAATGCTATGCAGCCCTGTCCTGAAGGCTAAGACTGTTGCCAAGCCACTACGGAAGGATTCAAGCTATGAAGAAAACAAAGTCTTGGGTCAGCCCACCCAACAGTGTGCCCTATACTCACGCTTGTGGTTGTAATAAGGTACACATATAGAAAACTTCTACCTTTCACCTCTGGTAGAGATTTTGTACAGATTATTACACAATAAGCCTGAGGTTTTTTAAATGGCTTCCTCAATGTCTGCATCTTAAAACCACTGACCTAAGACTAGGCTTGTTTGGGCTCACTTTAATGCATTTTCTCAGCTCAATTCTGAATATGGCCATGGTATTGCATAATTTTGGAATTTTTGAAGGAAAAATAATTTTTGATTGTGCCCGCACCCTATGAATCTGCAGCCTCAACGGAATAAACTGATGCTTGAAGAATAATTGTGGCAGAATACTGAAATTATCCATTTTGGGGACTACACAGTGATATAAGGACCTCCATTGCCTAAAGGATTGAAGAGGGTTTAAGAATTTCTTGGTGTAAATATAGAGGAGTACCAAAAAAAAAATCCGAAAACCCACATACACAATATGCATCATTCTGTTCAAATTAGAAAAAATAACATTCAATTTGTTGTTAATTTAAAGTTATGTCATCAGATTTAGCGAATAATAGTATTGATTTGGCCTCTGCCGTGTTATATCATGTATATCACACAGGGCAAACCAGCAGTTTTTAAGTAGAACAACGCAGTGCAGCCAACTTGTTTTACACCAATAATAGATTACACAGAAGAGGTTTTAAAAAATACTTTCATTCTCATTCTTTAACAACTTCAAATAAGAAGCTTATTACGTATGTTAAAGGTATGGTAGATTTGATCATCACATAACCCAAGCTTTGTAAATTGATAGTCCATTTTTACGATCTGCTTGAATTGCTTGAGTAAGCACCTAATTACATCACGTTGTTGGCATATGTGCCATATGTTAGTTAGTTCGTTTAAACCAAAATTTTAAATCGGTTTTGTCCCCCATTAACGGGGGTGGCCGGATAACACCTCACACTCAGCAATACTGCTGTGTGTGAGGATTTATTGAAGCAAAAGATAATTATCCGGATGCCCTTCCTGACGCCAATCCCATTTTCGGCGGTGAGCCTAGCCTGGGCAACTATTCCCACTATACAAGGCAGCATGTGCTTGGATGGCCGCCAGCTCTCCAGAGCTGCACGCCCCTGTATGTAGATCTTCTTTTTCATTCTACAGGGTAACCAGCTCCCCTCCTCATCAGATTTCCTAAAAATTGATGGGGTGACCGGTTAGCCGCCGACAACTCGGCCCTGGGACAGAAGACATAATAGGATAAGATTTGATACTTTTTTTCCAAATTTATTAGATATTGATTCTGTACTTTTAGTGGAGCCTTCATATGCCTCCTATAATAATGACGATAGAATGACACTTAAACTCATTTACACTGAAGTGATTTCCTTTACACCATGTTGACTGAAATATAATGCATTTCCTTCTGTAATGGAAATGCCCCAACATACCATTTTAGCGACCCCCTAAAAGAGAGAATGGACTCGACCAGTGACCCAGGTCACACCCTGTCGACCATCACTCTTCTCAATTCCGTTTTGGCAGCCATACAAAACGGACCTGTACTTACATCGCACTCTGTGATTACAGCCAAATTATCTGAGATATTTGATACTGGAATGCTTGGTCGTCTCATACGGAATACTCCTACTACTAGAACCAATATATCTGGATATATTACTGGATTTTATATTATTTAATAACTCTCTATTTGGACGGAATAACGGCGACTTTACAACCCGTCGGAGAGCTTTATTGTGCGTATCCTTTTTTACCGCCTATGCGGTCTGTATCTGTGGTAGCGGGTAAATAGTGTAAAGCAAAGGCAAAGCCATTGCCGCACGTGTTGCGTGCTTTTGGATGCCTGGCTTCTGTGAGGCCTGTTCTCTGTTTCTTGTAGTTATTATACTATCAATACAACAGTCTATTGGGTGAGTGGTGTCTTTATTTTTTATTCTTATGCTTGTTTGTATTTTAATACAATAATGTGAAAACTGACTTTGGAAACTTCTTTACCGTGTGTGACTTTGTTCCCGCGCGTATCTTTTGTCTCCGCGTTGGCGGGGCCGGGCTTTACCTACCCGTCGGCACTGCCTTTGTTTTTTCCTTTGTTTGTTTTTCGTTTCGACACGCGCGTCCCTTTCTGGCTCGCTTCACCCCACGCCACCCCGCGACCCTCTTTTTTCCGTGCGTTCATTACGGTCTTGCTTTCCGCTGTCGCTCCGTTGGTGTTCGTTCCTTTGCGATGGCCTCTTAGTTTTCCAATTTTCCGCCATTGACACTGTTTTTCCCTGTCTATGTTTCGCTTAGGAAAAAGGGGGGGTGGTGTTTCGTCTCCCGTCCGAGGTTCTTCCAATGCGGCCCCGCTGCTGGGAGCACCTAAGATGTTGTAGCTTCGGCTAATTCTGGCGTGTTAGTAGGGCGTTTCTTCTATCGGGCTTACGCCCGTTACTCGTACGGACCGCTGGCTCGCCTGGGCTAGCCCTAGGGGATTCTCCGGTGCGGGGCTAGCGTGGTCTGCTCTGCCTTTTCCCTTGGGGATTTTGGCCGCTGCAGACATCCCGGTATAGCATGCTCAAGGTTGCTTCCTAGCGTGCTAGTCGGCCGCCTCCTTCGGGGGGGGCTGTTGACTGACTAGTACGGATCGCCGGCGCTGGCTCGCCTGATTAGCTCGTTGCTTTATCGGTGCAGGCTAGCGTGGTATGCTCATGCCCTTTTCACTGTGGGATTAGGCGGCTGAAGTCCGTCCGGTAGCGGTTGTGTTGGCTATGTGACGCCCAGGTTTTTCTCGGGCCGATCCATAGCTAGTACCGACACCCGGCGCTCGTGGTTAGGAGTCCTCGGACTCTGCGACCGCGCTGCCGTAGGGGGTGCCGGTCTCGGGCTTTGATTCGTCAGCCCTGAGGTGGTTCCTCGGCGCCCCGCTGGGGCGCCGCGGGTGTCGCCGCGGGTGTCCCCGCATGGCTAGCCTTCTAGCCCCGCGGGGCTAATCTGGCCCGTGCTGCTTGCCTGATTCAAAAAGGCCTTCGCGGGCCTAGGTGGGGCGCGCGGCCTTATGCAGGTTGGCCCCCGCGCACGCGGGCTTGTTGGTAGGTTGGCCGCGCCAATGGTACCGTGGCGGTTACTGGTGCGGTTGTCCAGCGCTAGTTCCTGCTACGGTTTAGCCGTTACGGGCACCACCCCGATGGCTCTATTCCTGATAGCCCCCGCGGGGTTAATCGCGGCTCGTGATGCTTGCTTCACCAGGCCTTCACGGGCAAGGTGGGGCGCGCAGCGCTTCGCCCGGGTTGGCCCCCGCGTCACGAGGGGGCCGTGTGCGGTTACTGGTGCGGTGCGTACAGCGCAGTGCACCGCTACGGTTCTCCGCTATTTACGGTACACCCGTGGGGTGGTTACGTTTCGGCAGCCCTGTGGGGGTAGCCTTCGGGCGCTTGCCTCCATGGGGTGGACCTCTTTGGGGGGTTCCCGTTTCTGTTGGGGGTTGGGTTTTGGGGGTGGGGTGGGGGGTGGGGGGGGGTGTGTGGTTTTGTGTGGGTGGTGTGTGGTGGTGGTGTTGGTTCAGTGCAGGCTGCAGATGCCCTTTCAGGGCGCGCTGCGTGTCCGTGCGTAGCCCATGTCACTATAAGTCTCTTGCGGGTTGTATAGCTTGTGGCTCCGGAACTTCTAGGGGCTGTTCTCCCCGCTTTCGGGCGTGGAGTACTCATCCCTTTTTTATTAGCGTCTCACCTTATCGGGGGGGGGTGTTGGGCTTGGGTTGATTGGATACCATTCAATCCCTCTATGCCCGCGTCGCTTCCGTAGGGGTGCGCGGAATGGTGGCCGTTGAGCGACGTCATCGGCGTTGATTTTCCGGGGTGCCAGGTTTATCCGCCGGGGTTGGAGTGGGGATTTCCGGGCTTAACCCAGCTCGGGGGTCTTCCTCTTACGGGGGGCTGTGGATAGGGTGTTGTTTGGCCACCTTCCCTGGTGTTGAATTTCAACTCACGGCGCCGCGACTGTCTCCTTGCGGGGGATGTCGCGCCGCATTGGCTCGCGGGCCAATCCCTGCCAGTATGGGATGCTGTAGGTCTCTGGTGGTCTCGGGTCTACTCAAGTCTGCTCTTTGGCGGGGCTCCCCTACAGGGGCCGGCCTAGCTTTGAGTTGGCTTCACCCCTGGCGCATGTCGCCTGACCTTGGCGTGGATGCCCTCTCAGCCTTGTGTGGTCCCGGGGTTACCGCGTCCATTCTCTGACGTTGCTCTAGCTTCGGCAGGCAGGGTCCCCTACGGGGTGCTCCTGCCCTGCCTGTGGTGGGCCTTAGCCCTGCCTCGGCCTGGGCATGGGGCGCGTCCTGCCGTGCTACAGCTTGCAGCTTCATCGAGATCCAGACCTTAGCCTTTATGCACTCTGCTCCCGGCCTCCATGGGTTTCAGCTCTGGGTCGCCGGCGCTTCCGTCGTTGCCTTCATTGTTTGGCGGCTGAATTGCTGCACCGGTAGCCTAGCTCCTTCGTGGTGCCTAGTCCGGGCCCGTTCCGTGTGCACCCTCGGGGACTTGAGGCCTCTGGTCTCTGCCGGTTAAGCGCTGGGCCAGTTATGGACTTGGCTTCCTTGCTTGTCTGGCTCTTGGACTCTGGCTGGGTAGGCTTACTGATACTAGCCTGCGTCCGCTGTCTCACTCGGGGAGCTTGGACTCTGGCTATGGTGCAGCTTCGCGCTCCATTCCTGGGGATCAGAGGGGCCTAGCGCCGCTTCCGAGTAGGGCCTAGTGACAGTTGCCGTATGGCGTTAGTCTCTGTTCCCCCTTGGCTAGGAACATGTTTTCTAGCCTTGGCTTGATACTGGTCTTTGGGTCTTTAGCCCTGACTTCCTGGAGGTCGTTGCATAGCCTGGCGGTCTTTTTTGACTTGCCTTGGCCTAGGCCTAGGGGCTTTCATCGTCTAGCTTTGCTTCTCGACTTAGACCCTTCATCTCCATTAGGGGTAGCTGGCCCTGGTTCTTCACACGCAGCTTGGCTGGGCTTTTGTCGGGCCTGGTTGGCCTAGGGCTGATGCCCTGTGCGTGGTGATTACCTTGCCCCCTTCGGGGTTTATGAGGCCTATGCCTATGCTGGTCTGGCGTTGCCCCTCCCAGGTGGCTTCACTGGGCCGGATCAGGCCTGGGGTTGTAGGGGCTCTATGTCCTTCCTCCCTTGGCCTTACACCACGTATGGGGAACCTGATCATTGCGCCTTGGCTGTCTTCTTGCCCGCTGTTCATCACTTTTGTGCGGGCGCGAGACCTCTGCCTACATGCCGGATGGTGTGCCCTCGGGCCTAGCCTGCTCTTGCGGGTCTGGGCTTTGTCATTCAGTCGTGACGCTGATCTCGGTTCCCTATTGGGGCTTGGCTCCACCCGAGGTGGATGCCCTCGCCCCCTCTGGGGTCTGTTCGTCCGCGCGCTGGGTGGTGGATCTGTTGCATAACATTACCTGTGCCCCAGGCCTAACTCCTAGACCTTGAGGGTCTTTCGACTCGCCCTGGACTCCGCCCTTACGGGTGGGTCGTGTCTTGACCGGGCGGATCCCTTCTACCGTTGTTCGGGAGTAAGGGCTGGGCTTTGGACAGTTCGCGCTACATTCCTTTGGTCCCAGCTGATACCCTGGTCCCTGTCTCCCTCGGGGGACCTGGACACAGGTTTTGGTCGGCTCGACGAGCCCCCTTTGGGGGCTCGTCGTACGGGCTGCTCCCGATTCGCGGGGTCTGTCTTAGGGGGGTTCCCCCCCATCTCTCCAGCGGTTTTCAGGCTTCCGTTGTTCGATCTATCACTGGGGTTTTCTTTGCCACGCCTTCTGTCTCAACTGTGCTGCCTAGGGGGGATCCCCGTGAGGGGGTGGTTTCCCTTGTTTGGTGGGGTCTCCGAAATCGCCTTCATGGCGGCGTTTCTCAGTGTTCCTGGCAGTGGGTTGGTCTTGTCTTCCCGTCGTGTGCGACTGGATCTGTGCTTTCCCCCTAGTACCCTCGGGGTCCTGGGGGCAAGTTCGGTTGCTCTTGGCCTCCGTCTTTACGGACATGGGAGCTCTTGTACATGGTGGTTGCCCACTTCCGACTTGGGGATTTTTATCCCCTCTTTGAGTTTGTGACTTGATCTTTTTAGTGGGTTGGGAGCTCCTCGCTCACGCGTGGGAATGTCTCTGGGGCGTAAACCCCCGGTGTGAGTCATCTTCCATGTCTGACATCTCGGTGTGGTGTCGCGTTGATTACTCCCTTTTCTCGAGACGTCTGGTGTTCCTTTCGGTATCTCATCCATTCGGGTAGCACCTCCGGTGGCTCTCTTCATTCTCTTCTCCTCGGGAGATTTTGTGTCGCAGCCGCTGTGCTGTCCACGGGACTCTTCTTGGGGTCCATCCTTTTGCCCGTGCCGGTGTTCGGCTCTAAGTGGCTTCTTGTTTGCCTCCTCGATACGAATTCGTCGTTTGGTCCCAAAAAGTTTCCGCGATTGTTAAGCGTCATTCTGTCCTTCTACGGCTTTGCACCCTGCTCTTCTGCTGACAGTCAGCACTGGTTTGGCTTTGCTCGGGCTTCCCGAGCAGTAGCGTTAGTGAGCTCCGGCTGGGTCGCTTTTCGGGGCTCGACTCGTTTCTGCAGAGCTAACCTCTTGGGTTCTCCCCTCTGGGAGACTTCTCGGTGGTTCACCCACTTTGTCCACCTTTTGGGCCGAATGGAAGATGCCCGATTGGGGGGAGTGCTAGTTTATATTAATCTAGGCCTTGGACTGCTATTCGGTTGCACGGTTTTGTGGTGCGTGCCGCGGCTCACATGATTTTGCGGAGTCTGCCTCGTTCTTTCCTCGGTGTCGTTCTTGTCTACCCCCCCCCACCCCCCCATCAGAGCGAGGCCTGAATCGTCCCATCTCCTGCTCATGGCGTTGAAGCCTGAGGTTGGAGACATTTTCGCTTGTTTTTGAGGCTTTGTTAGCTAGCCGTCTGCGAGCATCCGTTGTTCGGATCTTTCGTTCGACTAGCTCAGCCTCCCATAGTTAAGGTTGTTTGGTTTCGTCCTTCAGTGACGTTGGCTAGTTCCATTGACTCCTGTAAGGCGTCTGTTCCTGACCCGGAAGCTAGTTCCCTCTTGGGATCTGAGTTTTGACGGCGAGTCTCTTGGCGAAGCCCCCAATAGTCCTTTTGGGGATGCGGCGTCGCTCTAGTCCTCGCCTTGATTTCTCTTTTCGGGTCCTTTCCCGGCTGAATTAGCTCGGAGATTCCTCTCCTTGTAGCTTCTTCTCCCGGGTCAGGATCGACTTAACTCTCAGCCCTTCGCGGGGCTGGGGCCTTTAGACTTCCTTCAGTCTCTCAAACTTTTATCTCCACCGGGCCTCTCCCGTTGGGTTCATCTGTGTGTTTGAGCGGACCCCCTCTCTAGGGGGCCCGCTCCTCTTGTTTTTTGGGTTTTGTTTAGGCTTCTTTGCCCCGCTTCTTTACGCAAGGTTCCGCCTTGCGCTTCTCTGTCTCCCCCTCGGAGCCTCAGTTGTTTGCAAGGTTGTGAAGCCTGGTTCTCTGCTCTGCCCCGGAGTGCTTCTGGCCTTTTGTCCAAGGCCTACGTCGCACTCTGTCTCCTTCAGAGCTCTTCCTCATCGCTATTCCTTAGGCTTGGTTTTTCTCTTCGGGTTCCGGCTCTGTCTCTTCTCCAAAAAAACTCTATGGCTAGGTATTTAAACACATGTATAAAATCTGATTTAAGGTTTACTCACCCTGGTGTACTCCACGGTCTAGGGGAGTTATATGCTCCTGACTTTTGGAATCGATGATTCCATGAGTGTTTGTGCTCTGGCGTTTTGATTCAGCCTTTGACTGCCTCCTATCGCCTCTCTCTGGATATCATGCTTCACCTCGACTGAGTGTGCGAGTTCTGGTGTGATTGAAAATTATTCATTCAACGGTGGTTAATGCATATATTTCAGTCAACATTGGTTGTTTTGTTGAAAGGAAAATCAGTTCAGTGTAATGATTTATTCAAAAAACACAGTATGTTTTATAAATCATCTAACTGAAGCATGTTTTCCTTCCCAATGTTGACTTCCCGATGCCAGGGCCCCCCCACAGCATGATATGGGATGTGTTGCGTTCGTGTGGGCTATGGGCCAAAAACGGAATTGGGGAAGAGTGATGCGACAGGGTGGTGTGACCTGGGGGCACTGGTCGGGTCCATTCTCTCTTTTAGGGGTGCTTGCCTAAACATGGTATTTTGGGGCATTCAGCTCTCAGAAGGAAAATGCATATATTTCAGTAAACATTGCGAAAGGAAATCAGGCCTTCAGTTAGTTGATTTATAAAAATAATGTTGTTTTTGAATAATTCCAACACTTTTACAGTAGACCTGATTATGAGACGATAAGTAGCCACAGTCTCACCATGTCTCTGATAGGCTCATTATGTGATACAATCATTTTTGTAACCCAATCACAATAGTCTTAGAGGCCTATAAAAACTGATGTTATCTTTTGAATGGCCACATACTTTCCCAAAAACAGTTTCCACAAAAATAGATAAGAAAATAGGTTTTACGCAACAGTATTTTCAATGCTGGTATTTAATAAATCACATTTTTCCTGAATACGACACTTGACCAATTTTTGGACTCAATTTTATCTAGAATTGTCAATTGTTCCAGGCACACAAGATTTAATCACATTACCAGACAAACAGTGATAAGTCCAAATGGGATTTGTAATTTGCAATTTTTTAACGATTTCAGATGCAATAATGTTTGAGATACGGCATTAATGCAGTGAAGGTTGGTCAGTGGTAGACCCGTTGTCTACCTGAAAACCATGTATTTTGATTCATCTGCCATTTACCCCTGTTGAGCCCATTAGTTTGAATTGTTAAAAAGTATAAAAAAAATAAAAAAAATAAAATGCTTTTCAAACTACTTTGATTACAGAACAGAGACTTCTGATATTTAAACCCGGTGCCAGACCACGTGAGCTAGCCGCTTCACTGATTCTGTAAATACGTACACAAACAAAGTTCTTCGAGAGCACGATTATGTAGGCTGAGCCTAAGTTGTTGTCACGCCCTCTGTAACTAGTCAAGTGGCTTAATACCCCGTACGTCGAAGGTGAAAAGAAACCTATACGGAGTTGTACAGTGTTTGCGCATGCCAAAAAACTAATGTAGTGTCATGATTTGTAAACACACGTCTTAAATCTTGGAAATCTGAAACATTAACTACAATGCACATTCGCGACTTTATTTTTACCTATACGGATCTATAATAACAAATCTTTTTGTCTAAAACTAATCACACAGTTCTTAAATCTAACTTCTAGAAAGACACCCATGTATTTCGTTGTCCATGCAATCCTTTATGGAAAAAATTCATCAAGATATTACTTCCGGGTTAAAACCCATAGCAAAGCACCGTCTCCGACCGTGCCAAAGTCCAAGTAACCCGATTGAGTAGGCAGAATTGTTTTCCTCTGACCTGATGTTGCGGGGGGTTCTATGAAAGGTAGGTATTTGGCCGTGAAAGGAATAAATACTAAGGTGTGCATCGATGGACAATTTTTGGGTATAGTCTGTAAATCTGCCTGCAATATAGACACCTTAACTGAAAGTATTTCATGATCTTATGTATTCTAATGCAGTTTACGTTCTAATTACTAAAAGTGACAAACACCTCTTTGAACATCCAATAGGGTAAGGTTCATCTTCACCTTAACAGGAAACGGGAACGAGCGGCGTCTAATTGATATAGAGGTTTGCCGTTCAAAATTAGTCAGGTGCACTGGCATTGGTCAGTTGGTATGTTGGGCCACCGTGTGAAAGAGATTTAAATAACTCTTAGACACCTAAACGGTTGGTAGCTTATCACACCATACAAGCTCTAATTAATAGCAGTTCTCAGTGTTTTAGCACCTCCCAATGTATTGCAGCTCTTATTAATCTGACCGAGTTTAACCAAGGGTGTAAAGATGTTGGCTGCCCTCCTAGGAGACGGATGCCAAGGGAGGTAAGAGCTATTGGATGATCCAGAAGGTCTCATGGATGCTTTCTGATCTCCTGAATCGCCCAGCCAGGAATGTGGCGGGTGGTAGGTCAGGTTGGTACAAGCTATTTTATTTGTTCTGTTCAAAATATAAGAAAGTTACACAGGTGTCTCAAATTGTTTTACACTTTTGGGTAATGTTTTTGTTTACACAAGACAGATAATTAATTGGTTTTATTGAAAAAGCTTTTCGTGAACTCATAAAGAAAAACTGAATCAGCTCATTTAGAGAGAGTATCACGTGCAGATATCAAACCATTTGGTTCCAACTGAGTGAGAGATTAAAGGTGTGTGTTCCAATTCATGATCCGTATTTTTTGATGATGTTTTCCCTCACATGCGGAACATACAAAAAAAATTGAATTGGGCCTTGTTTTAGAACGTGTGTGTGGGTTGTTAATTAAAGGTATCGCCCACATTTGGGAATGTTTTTGGTCATAACATTAAAGCAATAACAGCAAAGTTTTTGAATTTGAACCGAGCACCCCCAATTTCCAAAACAATCTTGAGATTTCTGCTAGCAGTTCTATTTTATAACCCTGTGATGGTAAAGGTCTTCAAACTTGTTGATGTTATCACAAAAGAAAGGAAGAATTTGTAATTTGGATAACAATATCGGACCTGATACTTATTAGCGGCTGGCAGGAAACGCTCCCTGTTATTGTTCCAAGTATTAAACAAAATACAAAATTAAGGGCTATCAAAAAAGCTGTAAGAGTGCCAAAATGTTCTTTAAAAAAGAAATCGGTTTTACTATTAAACTAGACTTGGAATTAAAAGATTCCGAGTTGTAGGTTATGATAATGTAAAGCGGGTTTTATGTTTTCGTTAGAAGCAATAGTGTTGAGGTGTTGTTAATTTAATACTTACCTTACCTAAAGAAGAAAAAGCGATGGGCATTCTGGTGTGAGACGAGTACCGCACAAAAATTAACCTTACTTTACATGTATGTCAGGGATGTTGACAGTAAACATTTGTACCTTGCAGTCTTCGACAAGCCTTGTGAATGATGCTAACCGTTTTGTGGGAGAAGCCCAGAATCAACTACTGAAGAGTACGGGGACACCCGGGTGATGTGACCAAGATGTTCAGGTAAAGGTAGGAACTGGATAATGTTAACCAATTATATATACAGGCTGATAGCATGCCTCTATGTATTTAAGGCCTTGGTTTATTAAATCTTTTGGGACTGAGTACATGACAGGTTTTTTAGTTGGTACTCATCTATTGCAGGAAATGAAAGATATTTGACAGCTTGGTTGTTTCAAAATATGTAGTTGAGTTAAACGTCAATTAGGTATCAATAATTAAAGGGGGAAAATGAAAGCAAAAAACAATGACAAAATACTCCAAAAAAATCTGATTTTTCAAAGCATGAAAAATTTAAATACAAAGGATCACGAGATTTTCTGATAATAACAGATTCTTACATTTGCACTTGTTGGGACAACACCTTCCTAGAAATTTCATAGGTTCTTGGACAAACAGTAAAAAAAAAACAACTGTCTTATCAATGGTTGAGAAGTATGCTTGGATTTTCTGGCATCTTATTATTACCTAAACAGTTTTTCAGTTATTCATTTTCAGGTATGATTTTATAGAGTGGTAAGCATTTTAAATAGCAAAAACATCAGTTTAAAACAAATAAGGACCCAGTTTTTCAAGAAATACCTTGTGTCTCTTTAAGATGGTTTGTGAAGAAAGGTGAACGGATTGTGAGTGGATATGTGTTTGAGTTATATTTCACAGGTGCATGGTTAGCCTCTGGCCAAGGCTGTGCCAATGCTACTGCAGCCCTGGTCCTGAAGGCTAAGAATGTTGCAGCCACTACGGAAGATAAAGATATGCAGAGAAACAAAGTCATGGTCAGCCAAACAGGTGCCCTCCTTAATACCTCACAGGCTGTGGCGTGTACTAAGGGTAACATATAGGAAAAGCTTCTACCCTTTCACTCTGGTGATTTGTACAGATAGTACACATAAGCCTGAGGGTTTTTAAAATGGCTTCCTCAATGTTGCATCTTAAAAACCACTGACCTAAATAAGTACCTAGGCTTGTTTGGACTCATTGATAGCGATTTATCATGCTCATTCGACTATGGCCATGGTATGAGATATTGGAATTTTTGGAAGGAAGAATTTTGAATTGTGCCGCCACTCTATGAATTTTCGGCAGCCTCAACGGAATAAATAAACTGAATGTTGAAGAGATTGTGGCAGAATACTGAATTGCATACCTTTTGGGAATAACAGTGATCTAATACATACATTGCCTAAAGGATTGAAGAGGGTTTAAGAATTCTGGTTTGTAAATATAGAAGGAGAATAGAGGAAGTACCAAAAAAAAAACAGAAAACCCACATAACATCATGATTATTCCGTTCAATTAGAAATAACATTCAATTTGTTTAAAGTATTGTCATCGATTTAGAGAATAATAGTTTGATTTGGCTCTGCCGTGTAGAGTCAGGTATGATCACACAGGAAACAGCATTATTTTAAGTAGTAGGGAAAAAGCAGTGGCAGCCAACTGTTTTACACCCAAAAAGATAACAGAAGAGGTTTAAAACAATACTTTCATTCTCATTCTTTAACACTTCAAATAAGAAGCTATTATTAAAGTATTGTTTTAAAGTTATGGAGAGATTTTACTCATAAAAGAACCCAAAGCTTTTTTAACTTGATAAGTCCTATTTTACGATCTGCTGGAATTGGCTTGAGTAGTAGCAACCTCATTAATCACGTTGTTATTTTTGCATAGTTAGTTAGTTAGTTAAACAAAAATTTTTAAAAATCCGGTTTTGTCCCATTAAACGGGGTGCCGGCATACACCTCACACTCAGCAATACTGGGGTTGTGTGAGGATTATTGAAGCACAAAGATATTGGACTCCGGTTGCCCTTTCCTGACGCCAATCCAATTTTCGGCGGTGCGCTAGCCTTGGGCAACTATGCCCACTATACAGGCAGCAGGTGCTGGATGGCCGCCCAGCTCTCCAGAGCTGACGCCATTGTATGTGAATCTCTGTTTCATTCTACCAGGGTAACCTGCTACACTCCTCATCAGAATTTCCTTAGAAAATTTGATGGGGGTGACAGTTTTACCGCCGACAACTCGGCATGGGACAGAAGCATAATAGGATAAGATTTGATACTGTTTTTTCCAAATTATTAGATGTGATTTCTGTACTGTTTAGTGAGAGTCCTTCAAAGCTCCTATAAAAGAGATGATGACACTTATTAAATCATTTCACTGAACTGATTCCTTTCACCAAATGTTGACGGGAAATATATGCAGTTTCCTTCTGAGAAGTGAAAATGCCCCAAATACCATTTAGACCCCTTAAAAGAAGAATGGACTCGCCAGTGACCCCAGGTCACAAGTCGACATCACTCTTTCCTCAATTCCGTTTGGCCGCCATACAAAAAGACGGTGTACATCGAAGTCTGTGATTAGCAGCCAAATTATCTTAGATATTTGATACTGAATTCAGTCTCAATACGGAAACTCCTACTACTTACAATACAATTGGATATTATTACTGGATTTATATAAATGGATTTATAACGCTCTATGGACGGAAATAAACGGCGACTTTTACACCCGTGGAAGAGCTTAGAGCTTTTATGGTATCGTGTTACCGCGAATGCGGTCATGTGATCTTTGTTTATGTGTAACGCGGGGTCAAAATAGGTAAACAAAGGCAGCCTTGCCGCACGTGTGCGTGCTTTGGATGCCTGCTCTGGACTGTTTCTGGTTATTGTGTTGTTCTACTCAATAAAACAGTTTCTATGGGTGAGTGGGGTCTATTATTCTTGATTCTTAGGATTGTTGTATTGTTAATAAAAATGTGAAAAGACTTTGGAGAATTCTTACCGTTGTGTGACTTTGTTACCCGGACGGTATCTTTGTCTCCGCGTTGGCGGGGCAGGGCTTTACCGCGGCACGCCCTTTGTTTTCTTTGTTTGTTTCGTTCCGACACGCGCGCCCTTCTGGCTAGCTTCACCCCGCGTGCCGCCGACCCTCTTTATCCGTGCGTTCATTACGGTCTTGCTTACGCTTGTCGCTCCGTTTGGTGATCGTTCCTTTGCAGTGGCCTCTTAGTTTTCAATGGTTGCCATTGACCATGTTCCTGTTCATGTTTCGATTTTAGGAAAAAGGGGGGGTGGTGTCCGGGCTCCGGTCGAGGGTTCTCAAGGCGGCCCGCTGCGTTGGGAGCACCTAAAGATGTTTTAGCTTCGGCTCTTATGGCGTGTTAGTAGGGCGTTCTCTCTCGGGAGTCGCCCGTCTCTACTCGCTACCGGGGGGGGGGGAACGCTGGATCGCCTGAGTCTAGCCCTAGCGGCTCTAAGGTGCGGGCTAGCGGGTCTGCTATGCCTTTTCCTTGGGGATTGGCGGCTGCAGACCATCCATAGTTGCCGGCTCTCGTTGCTCCTAGCGTGCTTGTCGGCTGCCTCCTTCGGGGGGGCTTGACTGACTAGTCGGCTGCCTGCGCTGGCTCGCCTGATTAAGCTCGTTGCTTTATCGGGGCAGGCTAGCGTGGTCTGCCCTGTGGGATTGGGCGGCAGCAGTCCGTCCGGTGGCGTTGTGTTGGCTATGGTGACGCCCCCCCCTGGGTTTTCGGCGATCCATGCTAGTACCGACACCCGGCGCTCGTGTTAGGAGTCCTCTACTCTGCGACCGCGCTGCAGTGGTACCGGTCTCGGGGATTGATTCGTCCAGCCTGAGGTGGTTTCTCGGCGCCCCGCCTGGCGGCGCCGCGAGGTGTCGATTTATGCCGCTGCTCACCCTGCATGGCTAGCCTGATAGCCACGCGGTGTGTCAATCGGGCTCGTGCTGGATGCTTCACCAGGCCTTCGGGGGCTAGGTGGGGCGCGCGGCGCTTCGCCAGGTTGGGCCCCGCTCACGAGGGGCGGGCGGGTGTTACCGTGGCGGTTGTTACTGGGGCGGTTCGTCCAGCGCTAGTTTCCTGCTCGAGTTCACCGTTACGGCACACCCCCATGCATCTGCTAGCCACCGCGGTGGTTAATCGGGCTCGTGTGGCTGCTCACCAGGCATTCACGCGCTAGGTGGGGACGTGCGCAGCGCCTTCGCGGGTTGGCCCCGCTCAAGCGGGGTTCCGTGTTGCGGTTAATGGTGCGGTTCGTCCAGCGCTAGTTCCCGGCTACGGGGGATTGGCGCTAGTACGGTACACCCCGTGGGTTTGGTGTTACCGTTTCGGCGCCAGCGTGGGGGAGCAGGGGCTTGCCTCCATGGGGGGGTCAGTGCAGGCTGCAGCATGACCTCTCAGGGCACGCTGCGTGACCCGTGCGTAGCTATGTCAATATAAGTCTCTCTTCGCGGGTTATATAGATAGTGGCTCCGGGACTTTGGGGGCTCCCTCCCCGCCTTAGGGCGTGAGTACTCCTCCCTTTTATAGGGTCTCACCTCTCTCGGGAGGTGGGGTTGGGTTGATTGGATACCATTCAATCCTCAATGCCGCGTCTCCTCCCGTAGGGGTGCGCGCATGGTGGCGTATCCGCCGTCACGGCGGTTTGATTGAAGGGTGGCCGTTTATCCGCCGTCGTTGGCGTGGATTTCCGGTCTTAACCACAGCCATCTGGTATCCTCTTACGGGGCTGTTGCTCGGGTGGTGTTTGTCACCTTCCCTGGTGTTGAATTTCAACCTCTAGGCGCCAGCGGCACCTTGTCTCCATTGCGGGGGATGTGCAGCCGCCTGGTCTCGGCATACCTCAGTATGGGATGCTGTAGGTCTCAGTGGTCGGTGGGTTCTCTTGGGTACTAAGTCTGCTCTTTGGCGGCGCCCCTACGGGGAGCTAGCTTGAGTGGATTCACCCCTGGCTGGCATGGTCGCCCTTGCCTTGGCGTGAAAAAGCCCTCTCAGCCTTGTGTAGTCCATGGGTTACCGCGTCCATTCTCTGGCGTTGCTCTTAGCTTCGGCCTGCAGGGTCCCCTACGGGGGTGCTCCTGCCATGCCTGTGGTGGGCCTAGACCGCCTCGGCCCTGGCATGGGGAGCATCCTGCCGTGCTATAACTTGCAGCTTCGTCGAGATCCGGACCTTAGCCTTTAGGCACTCTGCTCCCGGCTCCCCTGGCTTTCCGCTCTGGGTCGCCGGCGTTCCGTCGCGCCTTCGTTGGCGGCTTGATGGTGCTGCCCGGTAGGCCTACCTCCTCGTGGTGCTAGTCCGGGACCGTTCAGTGTGCACCATCGGGGACTGGGCCTTGGTCTCTGCCGTTAGCGCTGGCCTTTAGGCCTGTGGCTTGTCCGGCTCTAGGCTATGGCTGTTGGTTATGATACCTAGCCTGGTCCGCGTCTCCATCGGGGAGCTTTGACTCTGGCTATGATGCAGCTTCGTGCTCCCATCCTGGGGATAGTGGGGATAGCGCGCTTCCGAGTGGGCTAGGACAGTTGCGTCTGGCGTTAGTCTCTATTCCCAGTGGGGTCTAGACCATGTTTCTTAGCTGGTTGATTACTGGTGATTTGGTCTGTAGCCCCTGCTTCTGGAAGGTAGCACGCTCAGACTTGGCGGTATTTTGACTAGCCTGGCCGAGGCCTTGGGGATTTATCGATCTCGCTTGCTTCTCGGCCTTAGACCCTTCAGATCCATTCGGGGTAGGTGGCCCTGGTTCTTCCCACGCAGCTTGGCTGGGCCCTGTTGGGCCTGGTCTGGCCTAGGGCTGATGCCCGGCCTCTGGGTTATACCTTGGCCCCCTTCGGGGTTTCTGAGGCATAGCCTCTATTGCTGGTCTGGAGTTGGACCCTCCACCGGGGCTTCACGGGACGGATCGGGCCGGGGTTAGGGGCTCTATGTCCTTCTCCCTTGGGCTACACCCGGATGGGGAACCTGATCATTGGCCTTGGTGTTATTCCTGCCCTCTGTCCTCACTTGTGTGCGGGCGCGAGACCTCGGCTACATTTGCCGGCTGGGCACCTCGGGCCTAGACTGCTCTGACGGTCTAGGGCTTTGGTCATTCAGTCGTGACGTATGCATCGGGTTCCTCTGGGCTTGGCTCCCACCCAGGTGGATGCACTCGCCCCCCTCTGGGATCTGTCGTCCTGGCGCTGTGGTTGCTCGTTGCCTACCTACCTGTGCTCCCAGGCCTAACTCCTAGCCTTTGAGGTTTTCGCTTCGCCTGGACGCGCCTACTGTGGTCGGGTCTTTTAACGTGGATTCCTTCTCCGTTGTTCGGGAGTTAAAGGGCTTGCTTTGACAGTTCGCGCACATTCCTTAGGCTCTCGGCTGGCTAGCCTGGTCTGCCGTCTCCCTCGGGGGGGCTTGGACACGGGTTTTGGGTCGTCTCGACGATGCCCCCCTTTTGGGCTCGTCGTACGGGCTGCTCCCGATCGTCGGGGTCTGTCTTAGGGGTTCCCCCCCTCTCTCCAGCGGTTTTTCAGGCTTCCGTGGTTCGATCTCTTCTTCACTTGCGGTTTTCTTTGCCACGCTTTCTGTCCCTCAACTGTGGCGGCCTGGGGATTCCGTGACGGGGTATTCCCGTGTTTGGTGGGTTCTCTCCGAACCTCGCCTTCACTGGCGGCTTTCTCAGTTTGTTCCCCTGGCAGTTGGTTGGTCTTGTCTTCCCGTCGTGTGCGACTGGATCTTTTGCTTTCCCCTTAGGCCCTCGGGGTCCGGGGCACGTTCGGTGCTCTGGCTCCTGTCTTTACGACCTGGAGTTCTTGACATGGTGGTCTGCCCACTTCAGACTGGGGCTTGTTTCCCCTCTTGAGTCTGTGACTGGATCTTTTTAGTGGTTGGGAGCTCTCGCTCCGGGCGCGGGAATGTCTCGGGGCGTAAACCCCCGTGTGCGGCATTCTTCACTGTCTGACATCTCGAGTTTGGTTGTCGAGTTTGATTCACTCCCTTTTTCTCGAGCCGTTGGTAATCCTTAATCGGTATCTCGCCCATTCGGGTAGCACCTCTCGGTGGCCAGCTCTTCATTCTCTTCTCCTCGGGAACGTTTTGGTCGAAGCCGCTGTGCTGTCCACCGGCCTCTTCTTGGTGGCATTCCTTTGCCCGTAGCCGGTGTTCGGCTACGTGGCTTCTGGTTGCTTCCTCGATACCGTTTTGTCTTTCGGTCCAGAAGTTCCTTATGTTAGGTTCATTCTGTCCTTCTACGGTTTTGTCACCTGCTCTCTGCGGACAGTCGCCAATGGTTTGGCTTCTGCTAGGGCTTCCCCGAGCAGTTCGGAGATCTCGGCTGCGGTCGCCTCTGGGGGCTCGACTCGTGTTTCTGACAGAGCTAACTTCTGGGTTCTCCCCTCTGTAGACTGCTCGGTGGTTTACCCACTCTCTCTACCTTTTGGGCCAGAATTGAAGCTGCCCGATCTGGGGGAGTGCTAGTTGTTTATTATTAATCTAGCTTGACTGCTATTCGTTGCCGGTTGTGGTGCCGCGGGCTCCCGATTTGCGGAGGTCTGCCACGTTCTTTCCTCGGTGGTTCTGCCTCCTCAGGGCGCGGAGGCCTGAACGTCCATCCATCTCCTGGCTGTGATGGGCTGAGGTGGGACTTTTCGCTTGTTCTGAGGCTTTGTTAGCTGTTAGCGCATCCGTTGTTCGGATCTTTTCGGTCGACATAGCTCAGCCTCCCAAGTTTAGGTTGTTTGGTTCGTCCTCAGTTGACGTGGCTCGTCATTGGACTCCGGTAGGCGTCTGTCCTGACCCGAAAGCTAGCTCCTCTTGGGATTCGTGTTGGCGGCCGAGTCTTTTGGCGAAGCCCCCAATTAACCTTTGGGTGCGGCGTCGCTATAGTTCTCGACCTTATTTCTCTTTTAGGGTTTTCCCGGGCTGAATTAGCTCGGAGATTCCTTCTCCTTGTAGGTTCTTCCGGGTCAGGGTCGGACTTATCTCTCAGCCTTCCACGGGGCTGGGGCTTTAGCCTTCATTCAGCTCTCAATGTTATCTCAACCGGGCCTCTCCCCGTTGGGTTCATCTGTGGGATTGAGGACCCCCTCTCTAGGGGCCCGCTACTCTTTTTTTTGGGTTAGGATTCTTTGCCCCGCGTCTTTTACGCAGAGGGTCCGCCTTTGCGCTTCTCTGGCTCCCCTCGGAGCATACAGTTGTTGCAAGGCTGTGAAGCCAGGTTCTCTGCCTCTGCCGCGGAGTGCTTCTGGCATTTTGTCCAAGCCTACGAGCGCACTACAGTCTACTTCGAGCTCTTCCTCTAGCCTATTCCTTAGGCTGGGGTTTTCTCTCTGCGGGTGTCTCGGCTCTGGCTCTTCCCAAAAAAACTCTGGAACTAGGGCTTTAAACACATTATAAAATATGAGGTCCTTTACTCCCCTGGTTGTACTCCCACTGTCTAGTGAGTTATATGCTCCTGCCTTTGGATCTAGATTCCTGTGTTTTTGTGCTATGGCGTTTTTGATTCAGCATTTGACTGAATTCCTATCGCCTCTATCTGAGATATCATGCTCCACTCCGACTGAGTGTGCTGTTGGTGTTGATTGAAATATTCATTCAACGGGGTTTAATGCATATATTCAGTCAATTGCGTTGTAAAGGAAATCAGTCAGTGTAATGATTTATTCAAAACCAATTAGGTTTTATAATCATCTAACTGAAGCCTGATTACTTTCCAATGTTGACTTCCCGCTTCCAGGCCCGCCCCACCGCATGCTAGGGATGTGTGCGTCCGTGTGTGGGCTATGGGCCAAACCGGAATTGGGGAAGAGTATTATTGGCCGACCGGGTGTGACCGGGGTCACATGTTCGAGTCCATTCTCTCTTTTGGGGGTGCGTAAAATGGTATTTTGGGGGCATTTCACTTCTCAAGAAGAAAATGCATATCTTTTCAGCAACAGTGGAAAGGAAAGGAAGTCAGGCTTCAGTTAGATTGATTTAAAAACATAATGGGTTTTGAATAAATTCCCAATCAACTTTATTACAGTAGACCGTGGATATGAGCCTCTAAGTAGCCACCAGTCTCACCATGTCTCTGATAGTCTCATTATGTGATACAATCATTTTTGTAACCAATCACAATAGTTCTTAGAGGCCTATAAATTGATGTTATCTTTAGAATGGCTCACATACTTTTCAAAAACAGTTTTCCACAAAAATAGATAAGAAAATAGGTTTTACGCAAAGTATTTTCACTGCTGGTATTTAATAAATCACATTTGTTCCTTGAATACGACTTGCAATTTTTTGGCTCACCTTGTAATTCTAGAATTGTCAATCTGTTCCAGGCACACAAGATTTAATCACATTACCAGACAACAGTGGAAAGTTCCAAATGTGGATTTGTAATTTGCAATTTTTATAACGATTCAGATAGAAATAGTTTTGAGATAAGCATAATGCATTGAAGGTCTGTTTCAGTGGTAGACCCGTTGTCTACCTGAAAACATGTATTTTTGATTTCATCTGCCATTATACCCCTGTTGAGCCCATTAGTTTGAATTGTTTTAATTTGTTGAGATATTTAGTGATGCTTTTCAAACATGTAAAAACATGTGAAAAGCCTTTTAGAAGGACTTTGAACCATGTCAAAAGTTGTGGCAGTTCGTTCCATTCACATTTGTATACAGTATTCATTCGAATCATATCCAGATACACCAAAAGATTATATTTGTGGTATTCAATTTCAAAATTACTTTAATAACCCTTCAAGAATATATAATAGGAAAAATTAGATATCTGGTTATATAACTTCTTTGCTCAAAAATATATCAAATCTTTGTTCACACTTTTCCATTCACAAATTTGTTACGTCCAGCATTTATGGCAGAAGGCCTGCTCTGTGTATGAAATAGGTTCCATCTTTATGAGACTTATTTTACAAGAGTACTTTCACTATACTATCAAATTATATTAACAGTTTTCACAACTATTCTAAGGTGTCTTTGTTTTACCAATGAGAAATTTTCTGTTCACATGGCAAGACGTGATGTAGGTTTGTCACGTCCAGCCACTTTAGTTGTAATATCTTGTAAAACAATAGCTTTGCAACTTCTGTCTTAAAGCATGGGCTTGTGAATGAAAAAAGTTACTTTGAAGTGTTATCAGTTTTAGTCCATTTTAAAAAAAAGGACTTCCGTTCACAATGGACATTGTCACGTTCTGCACAAGCAGTAAACAAGCAACCAGGCAAACTAACAGCTTTTGAACTCTGGATAAGCATAAGGGTCAAACAAAAGCATGTTTTAATTGTGATTGTCGTTTGTAGTAACTTCCTTGTAAAAGCATAAAATAAGTTTTTTTGTTTTTAGTAAGTGAGAAAAGATTTTAGGTCTAAATTCCGTTCACGTCACGTCCAGCACAAACACATTTGGCTTTATTATCTGCAAATTCACCAAGTGAGATTTGCTGGCATTTCACACACATATTTTACAAACTGGGAGTAATTAATCCATGGAAAATAACTATTATTTTGGTTTTTTTTTTTTAAACAATTTTTTAATGTCAAAAACCTGGTTTTGGTCCAAAATAGAGGTAAAAGTGTTATAAAATGGCCAAAATTTAAGCTTAAATGTTTATATTTCAGCCAGAGTGGCCAAAAAATGCATATATTAAATAAATGATTAGGACAAGTCTAATTTCTTTTGGTAATTAAAACAAATTCGCATTAAAATTTTTGTATATTTCACCAAAATTGCCCAATTCTCACACTTTCTGTTAAAAAAAGCAATAAAGGAGAAAAGATTCAGCTCCAGAACCTAATTCTAAACTCTTACGTACACAGGAAAATAAAAACAAAAGCTTGTTTCTGTGTTTGAAAAAATGACCCCCTGGTTGACATAGTTGCATCTACCTATGAAACCGGCCATAAGTGAGTAAAAAACTTTAAAAAATGTGCATTTTAAAAGAAATGCACGTGGGGAAAGGAAAATCACTGATAGTGTTAAACTGGTTAGCCATATGCCTTGATGCATTCATTTTGCAATGAAAATCAAGGAGCCTGGATTGTTACTTAAAAAGTAAAATTGGTGTCTTTGGTGAGTTTAAGTCATTTAGAGAAAAATCAGAGACAACTTTTGGTCTAAAAATTTCCACAGAGAGTGTGGACAAGTTCTTTACTTAAAAGATGATCCTCCTATATCGTGTACAAAGTTTTGATATCAAGAATGAGTCCTTTGTCTTTGTTCAGGTTGTTGCTCCTACAATTAGCAGTCCAGCCTGTCAAGAACAACTAGTGGAAGCCGCCAAATTAGTGGCCAAGTCAGTGGAAGGAGTTGTGCAATCATCTAAAATGGCAACAGAGGATGAGAATCTCCTCCGGGGTGTCGGAGAAGCCGCCACTGCTGTCACCAAGGCTCTCAATGATCTCTTACAACACGTTAAAGCTGGTACGGGTGGTAAACCAGGTAGCCAGTATGACGACGCGTGTGACAGGATCATGACGGCAACAGACAACTATTCAGTAGTGTGGGTAATGCGGCAGAGATGGTCAAACAGGCCAAGATGCTAGCACAGGTAATAAACCTTTTCCTTTGGATTTGAAGTGGTTGAACTTATTTGAGGGATATAGATATGAGTAGATTAGCCCTATTAAACAAAAAAAAGGATATTATGTTTTGTTAGAATCGAAGTTTGGCCAAGGGGAAATTTATCGGTTTACTTCACAGCTTGCAACCATTTTTCCATCTGTGGATCGTGGGTTAGAAAAGTTAATACAATACACACATGCATGCATACGCACATGCGCACACAAATGGTTTGGGGGAATGGGTTGGCGCAGCGTATCTTCCCTCGCCTTTCACCAATGAGGTCTCGGGTTCAATCCTCGGTAGGCGGTAGGGGCTTGTTCTTGACGGCTTTACGTGAATTTGATTTCTTGATCCATACTTGTTCCCGCAGTTTTTCTCCGGGTACTCCGGTTTCCTCCTGCTTCTAAGATAGAGCTTCTCGGCATAAATCTGTTCCGGTATTATGGTTTCTCTAATGTGCTGAGCGCCTTTCATGGCTGCTGCACAGCGCCTTAAGCATGTTTACGTGGATATGTCGTGCGTTAAAAATATTAAAAATAATGTTAACTGTGGAAGGTCCTTTGTGTTCATTTTAGTCTAAAATATGGACCATACCAATTTCCTGAAGGGTTGGTAGGTCCTCAAAGTTCCTGGATAGGGGGAGGTAGAGGATTAGTAACTAAAGCTAACAAGATATATTGCTCCTCAGAAAAATTTTTTTAATAAGAGTGTTAGAAAACAGCATATGGCTTATGGGTAGGATTTACTGTACCCCTAATGCACGAGGTCGGGTCATGTTAATACTCTGTTTATACATATTGAACTGTGTCTTTGGTGGACTAGAACATAATGTGGCCACCTGCCATGTGTAGATGCTATAAGGTCCCTGTAGACTCGAAGTCTAGAAAGCTAAAACTGCATCTATTTCCTGTAATGTTATGACCAAACCACACACAACATTTGATTTGGTTCATTTAAGATTGAGTATAATTTGATGTCTGAAATCAAAACACAAAATTTAAATGTTGGAAAGGGTGTGGACTTTACTTGAATACAAAAATAAAGTACATGTTGAAATCTATGCTGCAATATGGAACATAGATAAACCGTTTTGCCCATAAATAGTGATGTTTTTCCAGAAAATGTGAAGTCTGCATTTCGCATAATATTTACCCATGTGATACAATCTTCTTAATGCCAGTGTCCAAGCTTATGAAAATCTACATATATAATTACTCGACTTCATGTCTGTGATGATCATAAGTAATGCTATCTTTTGTCTCTAAACAGGCTACGTCGCTGTTGGTGAATGCCATCAAGGGCGACGCCGAGGGAGTTGGGGAAGGAGATTCGCAGAAGAGGCTCTTGGGGGCAGCGAAACAACTCGCCGATGCCACCGCCAGAATGGTAGAGGCGGCCAAGGTAGGAATACCATCTGCTTTTGCTCTTTTTTAATGAAATAAGTGAAGTGACATACTCAGTGGCTGGGTTTTTGGATGGGTTTTTATGAAGTAATCAAAATTGGCTCCCATGTCTAGTCTGTTTCCCACATTGTTTGTTTTTTATCATTACACGGTGGTGAAGTTTTTGTTGTTAATAGTCTGATAGTAACTTCTAACAGAACATGGGCATGACCAACAAACAGGAAAATGGCATGACCAACAACAGAAACTGGCATGACAACAACAGAAAATGGACATGACCACAACAGGAAAATGGCATGACCACAACAGAAAATGGCATGACAGAGATGCAAACTCTCCCCCGGGGTTTGTTTTTCCGCGGGAGACTCCCGGTTTTTCGCTGTTCTCCCGTCTCCCGATTTGCTAGCAAATCTCCCGATTTTCCGTATATTTATGAAAGAAAATAAATTAAATAAGAAACAATAAAGTTAAGAAAGAGGGCAAGATCTTTCAGAGTGAATAAAAAGAACTGATTTGAAAGATTTTCAATTTTATAAAGTCTGTTAAACTGGTTTCCGACAGAGGTTTTTCTCCCGACTTGCGGATGGTTCACTCACATATATTTTGATTTACATTTAACTGCGTATGCTAAATGTCTTGATGATATTTTAGTCACTACTAACTGCAACAATGCACAAACAATGCATTTGTTTATAGCGGTTTTTTTTGAAGTGTCAAGCTTTAAAGTTCCGGCCTTGAGTAGTTTCAGGTAGTTTTAAGAAATACTCTATGGACTTGTTCCTATGCCAGTTCCTTAAATGGGGCTGACAGACGGCGGAGCTCTGTTGTTTTTTCTGGAAAAGCTGTATTTTGAAGAGCTCTTATATCTCATGATGCAGTTCGTATGTGCATAAGTAGCTTAGTTTTCAAGTTCTGAGCTTGAAGTTTAGACTTCGTTTTTAAGTGCTAATGTACTTAAACAATATTCTCCATGTGGATTGTTACAATCCATACTGACCAGTTCCTAAATTGGGACAGTCAGATGGCGGACTCCATTTTTTTTTCAGGAGAGTTATTCAAAAAGAGCTCTCTCATGATATTGTCAAATGATATCCCTTCAAAATTTGACTTTCCTCCTTTTCCATGTCATCATTTAAAAAAAATCGCTGGCCGTCGTTTCTACTGACAGCCACAAAACAACAACCAAATTCCTCAATGGGGTGTTGGACGGTGGAGCTCTGTCCCTTTTTTTGGGAAAGCCTGTCATTTTAAGAAGCTCTATCTCATGATGTAGTCCATATGTATATAGGTAGCACCTTAAGTTTTCAAGTTTATGAGCTTTTAAAGTTTAGCCTTTTACATTAAACCTTTTCATGTCATTCTTGGGTCAAAAATACTGATTTTTGGTCTGTTGGAAGACTGAAAGCTGTATTCAAAGTGGGCATGTCTGTATTTTAGGGCTCCAAAGTGCTTTAAAGCAATAGAAATGCAGGAGCTTGGGGCTTCGCCCCATCGAACCAAACTGGGGCTTGCCCCTGGACCCCCGGCTGTGAGGGACACTGTCACGCAAGCGCTCCCTCGCAAAATCTCCCTTTTTTTAAAATTCCAATGTTGGCATCTCTGCATGACCGCAACAGAAAATGGCATGACCGCAACAGAAAATGGCATGACCGCAACAGAAAATGCTATGACCGCAACAGAAAATGCCAAGACCGCAACAGAAAATGCCATGACCGCAACAGAAAATGCCATGACCCCTAGGGTGGTGTAAAATGAAAGAGGGAAATAAAGAAGACTTTGAATCCAAAACCAGGGGTGGTAATCCTAAATGTCTCTTACATATGCTCATACGGGGGACTTTTAAACAATTAATATCTCCACAGTGGAAAATGTCGCGACCCCCAGGGTGGTGTTAAATGAAAGAGAGAGAGAAGTGTAGAAAATTATATAAATGCAAAACCGGGTGTGGGTACTCCTAAACGTCTCTTAGTTAGCTCATATTGGAACTTTTCACAATTAATATCTCCACAACAGAAAATGCTGTGACCCCTAGGGTGGTATTAAATGAAAGAGAGGGAAGTATAGAAGACTATAATATCTCCACAACAGAAAACGTTGTGACCCTCAGGGTGGTGTCAAATGAAAGAGAGGGAAGTAAAGAAGACCATAAATGCAAACCCGGGGGTGCTACTCCTTAACATCTCTTACTTACACTCATGTGGGGGACTTTGCACAATATCTCTCACAATGGAAAATGCTGTGACCCCTTAGGGTTAAGGTGTTTTTAGGTATAGTAGGTAGTGCACGGTGACTACAAATACCAAGGCTATATTAATGCACATGTACTCCTACAGTTGCACTCTAGTATGCTGCTGCTTGCCTTATAGATATGCACGAAAGCAGGCGAGACTTGTGGATCGAGAACCACCTTGTTTTATGAATCTTGCAATTGTGTTTTGGCAAACTTGGAGTTTTGATTTCAGTTCAGTGAGTAATACCAGAATACCATGCTGGTGCAGCATAATCCAAATGGCACTGCAGGAGAGCTGAACAAAGAGTTTTACGATTTTGCGATCATTTTTTACTGGAATTTTAACCACAAGTTATTTAGAATAACACTTTGCAAAATCTTAACCTGAAATATATTGGTCAATATTTTAAGGTACAACAAGATATTTCAAAATAACAGGTGTCCCTAAGAAATGTGAAAATTCTGGTTTTTGCACTGGTGTAAAAATATCCCCAGCTGAAAGGATTAAACTGAGAACTGTTTCTTTGGTGGAAAAATTGTAAAATTTCTAATTTCCTATAGGAGCAAATAGGAAGTGCACCATATGTTTTCTATTGAAATATAAGCATATGCAAATCACATTTTGTTTTCATTTTAAGTAATTTCTGTAGCCAAGTAAAAGGTAGGGAATCTACTGAGTGTCTAATCTATTTGGAATCACTTCAAGTATATCATAGAAAATATGGATAACATGAAATCTCCCGTTGCACCGTTAAGCCAAGAATTCTGTGATGAAATGACATGGTTATTGGAGATGATATGGAAATCAATCACAATATTAAGTTTGTTTTTATTTTAGTACCAAAAATAATACATTCAGGTTTTCCATTTAGGTCTTGATTCCCATGACCTAAAGTCATTTATAGGTCAAATACTGATAACCAAACATTTTATGAGCATTAAATTTGGCACACTGTTTATGCCATAAATTCTGAAGGGAAAAAAATAATTTGGAATGTAGGTAACCTTGCCAAAGATTCTTACTTTGCCTTGCATGATTCTGACTCTTATCTTTTTATTTTTATCAGGAGACATGTCAAGTAAAATAACAATTCTTATAATTTAGTATCACATAGAGCTTAAATCACACCCTGTATGTAAATTAACCATTATCTTGTCCTAGAATTTTCCAAGTATTAGGCAGCCTTAATGTTGGTGTTTGTCTCGTTAGCCATGCTCACCTGGCCACAAAACTCCCAAGGGTTTGAAACTTCAGAGGTGAAAATTAAATCCAATTATTTGACTTTACTCCAAGTTGTGTCCAAATGATGGCTGAAATTTTGAAATCATCCCCCTGACTTGTTCAAAAAAAAGTTTGTCTCCGAAGAAATGTGAAAAATGCAAAATGCACTTTTTTTTCTTTTTCAGAAAAATGCTAATGTGAAATGCAGGATTTAAAAAAAAATGTTATTGCATTTTTGGCCCACTTTTTCCAATTTCTTTCGACTGCTTTGCAGCCGAATTTTTTATTTTCTTAAAATTACAAAAAAACTTTCAAATGAGTAAGAACCTATAAAAAAATAATGCGATATAAGACCAATTTTAAACAAAATGTGCACGGTCTTCTTAGACAAACTTGTTTTTTGTTCTTAGTCCTATTCTCCTCCACTTCTCATATTGGAGTGTAGACCAGATGTCAACATACCAGAAGCCATGGACTTTTTGTGTGTGATATTCAAATACAAGAATTTGTCATCAAAGATGACCTTGCGAGGTCACCTCTGCTCACTATCCCTCGAAGCTGTCCACATGGCATGGAACTCCAAAACACCAAGTGTTATCAGAGTTTGAACTTCACCCCAAAGTTTTTAGGGGGAGAAACCCTGTTAGACCTTTGATAAAACTCTGGAATTAAAAACTCTAACAGGGATGTGATTTTTCCTCCGATTGGAGGATTTCCTCCTTTTTGACTTTTTGACCCTGTACAAAAGTATAGAAGATCTTGCAACTTCCTCCCTTTTTCTTTCTTTTCCTCCTTTTTGGAAATTATGCAATCTCATCCCCGTCTGAATGTGTCTATATGGTCAACAACTCCAATCGACACTTTTGAAACTCCTGTGTTTCAGTCTCTGTGTGGACACAATTATTGACTACATTCCATACAAAAGGCCATCAAGTTGTATTTAGCCTGAAATGATTAAGTATGGTCCCCTGGGATATGGTCTCCTGATTTACACTTGTAATTTGTCATCACCTATAATTTGTGTAATTCAGAATTCCATGATGCGCATGCCATGAGTTATATCCTAAATGTTGGCTTGAGTGGTATGGAGTGAATTTCATAATTGGGGGATTATCAAGATTGATTTCAACTGATGCAAGGGCTGTTACTAAAGTGCATTCAGTATCAGATGAAACACAACCTTGGCCTGATGTCTTTGATGCTATTTCCACCTGTCAAATATATATAGAATATTGTCGGGGTAGTACATGCAGTAAAAGAACTATAGTTTAGCAAGGTCCTCCATGAGTCAATTCTATGATCATTGTTCTTTTGTAAACCTTTAAAAAAAGGTTTGTGTTCAATATTTTAGAAGGAAGACAGACAATGCAAGTCTTCTAATACTCACTCTTTGTCAAAGGAATTAAATGTTTCAAACTTGCTTTGTTGAGCTGTAGACTCCTTATACTCTTGGTCATAATTTCTTGGACATAACAAATGCGTGCATTGATTGTTGCGTGGACTGCGTCTACGTGCACCACAATGGTGCGCCATTTTGGCGGGAAAGCGGGCGTACGTTCTAAAATGTCCAAGAAATTATGAGCCAGAGTATAGTTTGCATACTGCAATTAGTCTTTGTACAAATCTTTGGGCTTGTTCTAACATACCAAAAATTCTACTAAAGTGTGGGTTTTGGCACATTCCCCACATATTGAATTAATATTGATAACCTGGTATGGTTTTTTCATTAGGAATCTTAGCTGGAAAAACAGAATCATATATTTTTAATCAACAGACAGACAGACAGACAGACAGACAGAGACAGACACACAGAGATAGGCAGACAGACAGATATGCAGACAGACAGATAAGCACCTGGGCAGACAAGTTAATGCGTGTGTGCTTGTGTGTCTTTTCTTTTGTTAAAAATAGAGACACAAGACTGAAAATTAGACACACACACAACAATAGAAAAAAGTGCATAATAAGAAATGAAGGTGCATGTGTACTGAAGTTAGCACAGATAGACAGATATAAATAGTGCTGTGTATTTTTGTGGAATAGGGGTTAATTGTATAAAAGTTCAATGACCTACATTTGACCCACATTGTTCTAATTAGTGTAGGAATTATATCAATGAATTATCAAACTGCTAGCTGTAAATTCTCAGTTCTGCAATTGGTTTTTCAGTCAGATTATTGGTACACACGACTCCTTCTTTCCTCAAGGACAATGGCATATACATTGTCCAAAGACGGAAAGAGGTAAATTGGAAAAGAACTGAAGATTGAAATAAAACATGTCATGTAGTACTTGGCAGCCTTAAGCTGACATGAGCTAGTATGATTATAAATTATGCTATTTATGCTTTAACAATACAAGTCGAGAAATTGTCAGTGTTTCAATTTGTATTACTTGAATGACTAACAAAATTTACAGATTGTGCACGAAAAGTGTTGAGTTGATGTCAAAGTTGCGCATCAGAGGCACTGCAGTTGTACACGTGGCTATTGTCTGGTAGAAATTTGTTGGTGCATGTAGTTGTTATTACTGACATGCTTGCTGTTAATTTTGTTTGTGTGCAGGCCTGCGCTAGCAGTCCGAATGATGCCGATCAGCAGCAGCGTCTGCGCCAGGCAGCGGAAGATTTGAGGACGGCCACCAATGCAGCAGCTAATAATGCATTGAAGAAGAAACTCATCAACAGACTTGAAGTGAGTAGCATAATTAGAGTAAAGATGATAAAATGGAAAAAAGTTGAAATGTGAATTTATGTGTGTATGCTTTTTGTGTAGATGATGGAATTGTTTCTGTTCATAAGGTTGTCTACGTCTTGCTAAGGTTACAACTTTACAATTCAGAGTTTGTATTGCATTCTTTTGAGTAAAATCATGCCTATACTCTCTCTCTCTCTCTTTGAGTCATTGAGGGTGAACATTTCTAAAAAGACTATAGAATCTGATTTAGGTGGACTGAATATTCTTTTGTTTGTATACACTTTCTATATTACTGTTGCACTGTCTTTGATCAAGCTTCTTCCCCCTATAATTCTCTGCTAACACATATGGCAATTGCAGTATACTACCATGCAGTAGTATAAAACAGGTGCTTGGTGAATTTACTAAGAGTTGTTGGGTATTCCCATTAAGGACAGGAAAGAGAGGCAAGTTGTTTTACAGCAACGGTTCTGTCAGCCAAGCCAGAGGGAACGCCATGTCATATGTTTTCGAAATAAATTCATCAGGACTGGTCAACAAAACTTCACTTTCCTATTGATTTAATGTCATATGCCATGCTTCAGGTCAGTTTTGTACTGCCACATGTCAGTACATAATACATGAATCTCACATTGCCTCCGATGATTGTTAATTGACTCAAATCGATTCCCATCGTTTATGGATTATACACGCTCCTCTGTGGTCAAGGAAGAATGTAGAGCAACTTTTGGTTATGTATCACATTCTGCATTTGGTAAAATTGATATTGCCTACAGATTGTTGGCAAAAGTACTTTCCTTGTATGAATTGGAGGAAATTTGCATGTAAATTTTTTAGACTAGATTTCTGTCTACTCTAATCAAAAACATGTTGGATAAGAGCAGCTGGTGCCTATTCTGAAATTTCAAACTCACTTCTAAAGATTTTATTTCTCATAATGAGTTCTTGGAGGAGGTACTTCTGCTCTTTGGGGTTGTCATTAGTTCCGGTAACCTACTTCCTAATCCCATGATTCCTGAATTCCATGTGAAGCTCTTTTCACAAGATGAGTTCCCTTTTGAGGGTTAACCCTCTTAGGGGATAACAAAAGACTCTAGCCCACTTACTCTCAAGTTACGTACAGGATGTGTACGTCCCGGTGTGATTCCTAACAAGCGTGTGAAGCCTGGTCAGGGGAATAAATCCAGATTTGGGGCACGGCTGTGAACTGAAATGTTTTAATGCCAAGGTTTTTGTACTAAAATATGTTGCTGGCACTTGTCCAAAATGTGAATAATCCCATGAAATAATTACTTAAGGGGTAGTAAATAATTAAAGGGAGTTCAAACTATATGGAACTTTTTTAATTCCTCAAAGTTTTATATCGGAACTCTTTGTTGGTAGATATTGGTAAGAATGACCATTTTAAAGGGGTTATTATTAACTACTTAGGGGAAATAATTGATAGAGGATTTGTGGGGGGTATCTGCTGGCCAATAAAAAGTGATAGTTCTCAAGGTGTTAAATGACAGCAATAGCTGCAATATTACAGTGGGCCACTTTCTCCCCCAGTAGTCAAATAATCAGGCTATACTGCCTTTGGCGGTTTGCCAATTGTATTTGTACTGGATGTTGCAATGACAATTAAGAAATTTTACATTTCAAGAGTGATTTTTAATTCACCTTACCTTTTTCCAAATATATAATGACCTGAACTCTGTAGTATGTAACGTCATAAGTTAAGTAGTAAGCATTTGGCTACACTAACACAATTAATGACTTATTCCTGCACCAGAATGTTATTGAATAAGTGCGCTGACATTATCATCATTATCTCCAATTTGCTATTCCCTTCAGGGAGGTGGTATTTGCAATATAAAGACAACCATTTCTCTTGGGGGAGGGTTGAAGGATTTACCATTGCACATAGATAATTAGAGATAGTGTTACTGAAACTTGGAGGGATTTTTTTCGTGTGTGAAGTCTCCAAGAGCATATGCATAAGAAGTGAAAAAGAAGTGAAACTTTTGAGAGGAAGTGAATCCCTAGAGGGGATATAGTGTGTGAGGATGTTATCATGGTGATGATGTCACTAGAAGTGTGTCTTTCTTGACAAATTACTTGAAATTTTCACGTTGAATTCTGATTACTACAGAAAAGTTCACATTTTCATTTTGAAATGGTCAAGTTACAAAGCTTGCTAAAATGTTGAACATTTTGGAAAATGCAGTTGCAACAGGAAAATGAAAATGCAAAATTATACTCTATAGGCATATAAAAGAGTCATTAATTTCACTAATAAATAAGCAGATATTTTTTGCTGTGGTCCCCCTCCCCCACCCCGCCCAAAAAATGCCAATCAGGATGAATATGTATCAATGCAATAGAATTATGCCTTGATGTAGACTTGGCTGCTTTGGTTGAGACATGACAGCATTTTGAACTTATTCTCCAAGCAGGGATTTGTTCACTTAGACCTTTTGCTCTGCAAACACAATAGCTTGACCATCTAATGAGATGGACTGGTGAAAATGTTCATGCTGTGTCAGAGGTCATCAGACTGTGACAAGAGGTCACATGTGCATAGACACTGACACAGGAGAGTTGTATGCTTTGGTTGTATCACTCATGACCCTACAATATTTCATAGTCTGATTTCTCTAGTATGTATGACCCATATATGCACATCAACTGTAGTAAATCCCTGTCATGAATCATCCAAACCATGCATGGATCAATGCAGAAACTGTAATTGTTTTTCTGGTTATCACAGATAATGCTCAACGGCAAGGGTTAGTATAATTACGAAAGAAACATATTGGCTGGTATTCTGAAAGGGAGTCTAACTTTAGACCTGGATTTAAACCAGAGTTAGTCCTACATAAGTGGACCTTTTTTCCTTTCAAATTACTGAGAGTTAAATGTAACGAGTGAGAAAATTTCTCATGGATGGGTCGGAACTGCATCCATGAGGAATTTTCTCACCCGTTACAGCACATTTTTAGAGCATGTTGGAAGGAAAAAAGGTCCACTCATGTAGGACTAACCCTGGTTTAAACCCAGGTCTAAAGTTACGACTCACTTTCAGAATACCAACCATTGGCTTGTGTCTTTGGCCTCATACGATACAGGAAATGCCATATTATAAGTGGAACAAGGCCGCAGTCCAGGTTGTTCCATGTATGCGGCCTCATTGTTTCATGATAAAATAATAGTTCACCTGTGTGATAGTATACAAATATTGACTGCTCATGAGGGAAATGGTGCAAAATAACTACCCGAGGTGACTGGAGACCGTGGGCCTACTATTTTCCCGAGACCGAAGGTCGAGGGAAAATAGTAGGCCCAAAAAAAAAAAAAAAAAAAAACATATTGGCTGGTATTCTGAAAGGGAGTCTAACTTTAGACCTGGATTTAAACCAGAGTTAGTCCTACATAAGTGGACCTTTTTTCCTTTCAAATTACTGAGAGTTAAATGTAACGGGTGAGAAAATTTCTCATGGATGGGTCGGAACTGCATCCATGAGGAATTTTCTCACCCATTACAGCACATTTTTAGAACATGTTGGAAGGAAAAAAGGTCCACTCATGTAGGACTAACCCTGGTTTAAACCCAGGTCTAAAGTTACGACTCACTTTCAGAATACCAACCATTGGCTTGTGTCTTTGGCCTCATACGATACAGGAAATGCTATTATTATAAGTGGAACAAGGCCGCAGTCCAGGTTGTTTTCATGTATGCGGCCTCATTGTTTCATGATAAAATAATAGTTCACCTGTGTGATAGAAGGCCATAGACTCACAATCGGGGTTTATAAAAAGATCAAAGTAATCTCTACCTAATTCTCCAATCATCATATGGCTTAAATACGACAAGATACAATTGCTATCACCCAGTAAAAAAAATGAACATCTCAGCGAACGTATGAAACCTTATCAGATGCACACGTATGTAGTAAAACTGAGCATGCCGTGTATGTTAACATAAGAATGTTTTGTATGCAGTACGTGGAAGCCGCAAATTGTCTTATATTATGCACACTTTAAAAACCAATCACAGTGTAGGAATTCTCACAGCTGTTGAAAAATTGGCAAATTTACGATACTGATTCTACTGAGGGTGACTGCGACTGTGAGATGGCTGTCTAATAGTCGTCTCCAGCTGGAACAGCGCAGTGACTTGCATGCGGCTACTACAGGTAATGGAGACGAGGAGATAGTTGTACGACCTTCGTGCACTCGAGCCACACTTAGCACCTATCTTCACAAATCTTATCATGACATACAAAAACATGTGTTTTTACAGGTCCATCCCACGCCATCATCGATCCACATTTCATTAGCCCTATATCCGAGTTTTCGTAGTCTGACATAATAATCCTATGTTTTTCCGTATTACCACACAGACTGCAGCCAAGCAAGCAGCAGCCCTGTCAACCCAAACTATCGCAGCTGCCCAGGGGGCGGAGGCTTCCAACACCAATCCGGGCTCACAGCAGGCTATGATTGATGAATGCAGGGTAAGACAGATAAGATACTCAAGTCTTAAAGTTAAAGCTTGGAAGTAGTGTGTTAGACCTTTCATGTTATAGTTCTACTAAATTTTCTTAACATGATGTAGTAGTCTTGTTCAAAGGAGCTCAAAAATTTTGTGCATGCTTAGTTAAGTGTGTTAATGTTAACTTCTGGTCTCCTGTAATGATAGTTTCAGGTTTTGTCCAT
>JAMKCH010029457.1:0-17741 GCA_023653785.1 Ophioderma brevispina
ATTGTGTCAGATAAATGTGGTACTTATTGCTCCTAACCCGAACTGCTTTTGGTTTCTATGGCTCCAGAGAGAAGGGAAGAGGGGTAAAGGGATAGAAGCTAAAGAAACGTGGGACATCTGTGGTGGGATTCGAACCCGGGGCCTCCGGGCCCACCATTCCATATGACAGGGAGGGCAAGCCACGAGGGAGCAATTTCGTGCCCATATGAGTGTGGTGCGGATGACGTCATCGCATCTTTTGGACTATTGTGCATTTTCTAGCCTCATTGAGTTTCTTGGTGTCTGTGTGGTCTTAGGGTTAATGTTTATTTGTGGATTTCTCCATTTTATTTAGCTGGGAGCAATGGCCAGGGTGGTGTTACATTGAAACCAGATGGTATGCAGGCTGTACGCTTGGCAGAGCACGAGCTACGGCTTTCAAGTTATGGAGACAGCTAGCCATGGATGGCGTTTTGCTGTGGAAGATCAAGGATTTTGCCCGACGCAAACGTGATGCAGACAGTGGCACGGGACACTCTCACTCTACAGCCAGCCCTTTTACACCAGTCGCTATGGTTACAAGATGTGTGCCGTGTCTACCATGAATGGGGATGGCAATGGAAAGGGTACTCAGTCTCCTGTTTTTTGTTGTGATGAGGGCGGAGACTACGATGGGCCCTGTTGCCTTGGCCTTTTCAGGCAGAAGGTTAGTTCTAAGATTAAAAACGTCATATTTTCCACAAATTTTTTTTGTTAGGATTACATTCAGATTCACTGTTGCAGGGAGGACACAGTTATGCAGCATGTTATCTTTGATAGTGCAATATTATACAAATATTACTGACATGAGGGCGTGGTTAAAACTATGGTCCCGAAGCAAAATAGCACTATGTAGTCACGAGGGGGGGGCCATAGTTTTAAAGCCAGGGGACTCCAATAGAGTCAGTATATATTTGTTTTATATGCTTCAGTAATAAATTTCGAGTTAACAATGAAAAATAATAATTTTTGACTTTCATTCCCTAAATTTCAGCAAACAATCATCTCTGTGAAAGATGTGGTAGTCCGCATGCAATCCACTATGCACAAATGTGGATGCGCTATGCGATCGCAGGAAGTTAAGCGATTATACATTAATACAAACAATACAACGGCATTTGATTATGCGCCTTCTCAAAAAGTCAAAGAGTTTACAACATATGAGTAATTACGATTAGCCTAAAACCCCCATAGTAATACAACAGGTATTGTAAAAGATGAACATGGATAAATACTTAACATCAAACACTATAAAATAAAAAAAGAACAGCTGCCACAATTAAATATCATGTGAGGCAATACAAGAAAAAAACTAATTTAAGAACACGATCAACTCTTAGGAAATAGATGGAATTTTAGAGCGTTCTTAAAAACAATGGACTTGGAGTGGCGAACTATAATAGGAAAGAGTTCCATAGCTAGGGGCCGCATTGCTGAACGGCCCTGTCACCCCACTGACATTTTTGTGTGCGGGAAGCAGTGAGGAGCGTCTTGTCATCTGGAGATCGCAATCCTGGCCTGCCAGGAATTACACAAAAGGGATGTATTCGGACAAGTAAGATGGCAATTGTCCGGAAATGCCCTTGTAAGTAAGAAAGCAAAGCTTAAAGGACAACGCGCTCACTAATGGTAGCCAATGGAGCTCTTTAAGGGTGGTGTGGCTGGGGTCCTTTTTCCGATCTGAACACCAGCCTGGCTGCTCTATTCTGCAAAAAAACTGAAGTTTTTACTCGATCTCTGGCCGACATTCATACAAAAGTGAATTGGCATCTTAGTCAATGCGAGATAAAATCAGGAAAGGACGAGATGATGACAACTTTTAAATGTGATAAAGCGGCGAATCTGTAAATATTAATGATGACCTTACATGTTCAGTCATAGACTTGTCTGATCAAACACGGCAACAAGGTTTCTAATTGACGAGGACTGGGGACATCCACTTGTCCCGACCCTAATGGTAATATCTTTGAGGCGACTGTGTAATAGGATGACCTGGTCGCTGAAAAAACTGGCAAATGAGCTAATTAGTTCAGTAGCTGAAATTACAGTTAGGAAGTTGTTTAGTTTGGGGTTCAGAAGCTTATCGAGTAGCAAACATGGTTTTGTTGTTAGCATTTTATAATTTCTTCTTGTAATAACCTCATTAGCATGATGAATGAGTTTACCAGACTGATGATTGTACAGTGTATGCATCCAGATCAACACTATTTCTAGTTTTTACCCATTTCTCTCTAAACGTCTAAGTCACGTCTGGCATCATCAATATCTTTATTACAACAGGTGATCGTGGTTAATTAATGCGGGCCGCTGTTGAGGACGGTGCAGGGAATCGATTGTACAAAAGTAAAGATCCTCAAATTACCAAGCAACTCATCAACTGACGGGCCCTCAGAAGGTCAAGAATGCCAATCATGGATGAAATGTCATTGAGAAAGAGTCCTTTGTCAATATCTTTATATTTGATGGTGCACATAGTATCAGGAGTGGTGATTTCTGGCTGTTAATCGTACAGTTCATCAAGCGATGATTAGAGCCCAGTCCAGGCAAAGAGGTCCCACACAGCAACTAATCCATCTTCAAGACGAAAGATATGATTCAGGTCTCCCAGAGTGTGCCATCTTTAGGGGTAGGGAACATAGATTGCTGATTGACAACCATTAGCGCCCGAAATATCCAAAAAATGATAGACTCCGGTGGAGCGGGGCGGTGTCAACATGCACGTTGAAATCAACCAGCAGTATCGTTTTAGCGGGAAAAGCGCAATCTCAATAAGGAAAGTATCAAACTCATTTAGAAGACTTATTTTGCAGGACATGTTCCCTGGAAGGTGGTGGACGAATTAAGTGTGATAAAGAGTACCTTTGAGCAATAAATAGCTACTCTTATGAATAAATGAAATTTTATAGGTGGAATGGCTAGGAATTTTAGGGGTATTATTTACCGATGCGTGCCGATTTCTCGCCGCATAGTTGAACTATTTTTAATCACATGATAGTTTCAACCAATAAATCTTAAATTTATTTAAAAAAAAAAAAAAAAAAAAAAAAAAAAAAAAAAATCATTGCATGCATTACCATTTGACCCCTTTGATCATCATTGAACTGTACCTAATCAACAATCCTGAGATGGTAGATTTGGAAATCCTAAAAAAGTGCATCAAAAAGTGACAATCCAATTTACAGGTATCTTGATGTGCTTGATGTCGCTTCAAATTGTGCTTTCCTATGCTACGTCAAAACTTAGCAACTTAATTGAAATTGTACTTAAATTCTCTCATTCATCAATATCCATGGAGTAAGAATGTTCAAAAGGGAAATAATGAATTCTTATTTTGAGGGGTTAAAATAAGGTGCATATGAAAACAAAGGTAAATCAAATTATGTTTGACAAAGTACAATCCAGACACATTTCAAGTACCTTTTGAAAATGGTTGGGAGTCCTTCCAGGGCACATGACAGTACATTTCTTAAAGTCTGACTCAGAGATTTACGAAATATTATTTTTTGTTGTACTATGAAAAACTAGTCTAGCTGAACTAAAGAGAGTAACCTACAATGCACAATTCCGAAAATTTGAGATGAATCGATTTTTCGTTTTGATTGCAGTAAGTTACCCCATTTATGTGTTAATATTAAATCCATAGCATACTGTTGTATACAAAAAATTGGATCCGGAATTTTATAACAAAGTTGTGATTTTCTATATGAAGGAATTCGATTTAGCTTAGCAATTTCAACAGTGATATTATAGGAAAAGCATTATGTACATGCAAAAAACCGATTTTTGGAAATTGAGGGCGCCTCATCAGGAAATCTCTGAAGTCGGCCTTTAATTGTGCACTTGTTTTTGTTTATCAGGGACAAACCTTGCTCTAAATAATCCATCTACCACCAGTTCAAAGTTTAAAACTGTCCGGGGACTTTGTTCATGCATTCTTGAAACGGCAGACATGTTGATTAATGGGGAAAGTGAGGACAGTCAGAGGAGGTCAAAATTTAGGGTTAGCTTTTACCTCCAAATTACATCACTACATTTTAGGTGTGCTGTTGAGGGCGGTCTAGATTCTCAAGACAACACAAAATTAAAAGTAGGCCAACTAAATTTGGCTGGGATTGGATTTGTAAATTAATTCAGCGGACAAGCATAGCCCAATCAGGTAAGCGATCGACTCCAGTGTATGCTCATCCATGCGGATAGGCGTGCGTTCGAGCCAGTGAGATTCAGCTATCTTGTAATTTCCCTGACAGAAATTAACTGCTTGGTGGTCTCGATTTACCAATGCGATATGTGGGAAGCTGGTCCCGGCTGCGATGGTTATCTCGATGGTAGGTTTGCTGATAAGGGAAAGCGCTGGTCCCGATCCCTGCATGCCCTTGAAATTATGCTGAATGGTTTATGGATGGTGGGCCACAGTGATCAGTGGCCATTTGTGAAAGCGATATAGGGGCCAATAGCATAAGGTGTTATAAATCTCTGCTTATTACCGTACACATTCGGTATAAGTCCACCCCCCCCAAAAGGAAGATTTTGTACTTCAAAATAGGGGGTTTATACCCGGGAGGGGCTAGAATTGGGAAGCAATATAGATACAAATTGCAATAAATATCATTTCAAGCGAATATTTCACCAGGGTAAACATTTAATGTACACTTTAGTCTGTAGGAGATTTAAAAATTAACGTTCAATTTCCAATATCCTCAAGTTTATTATAGCAAACATTAAGCCATCCCCAATGGATGGGGACCCTATTACTTTGATGCTCTATAGAATAGTCAAGTTTTAAATGTGTTTGGTCTGGGTCAATAGCTGCCCTGCATTGTTCATGACTGCTAAAATTACCACCTGGCCTATACCGAGTGTATGTAGCTCCGTATTTTCTTTAAAAATTGGGGTGGGCTTAAACCCGAAGGTGGGCTTATACAAGAGTGGTTACGGTTATTATTCGGTATTATTATTATATTAAGTGACAACTAAAGTGACAAACTTGACCAAATTGTTTCGGTGTAATAAAAATTTGATAATTCCTATTTTCCAATGCAGGTGACGCTTATGATCTTGGACAAAGAGACGGCCGACGTCACCTTTCGGACAGTTTAGGCCCGGACCCCAAAGTCCAGAAAGCAGCTGTCCAACGACCACCACAGAGTGAACATAGGCATACGGTGCCAGCTCTGTCAATCAAACTGTCCTGAAAGACGCCACATACGTGAGAGACGTATGTAATATTCATCAAAGTCATGGTGGATACATCAGATCTCTATGGACCATAAACATATGATGATCTATTACTGAGCTTACACATCAAACCGATTGCCATCTAAGTTTTTAGCAGTCCAAAAAAAGTTTAAATTCCTAATGAGGCTGTCATATTAAGTTCTCTTAACACGTACAAACTGACCAGTTAATATGCTATTCAAAACTCCAAATGACCAAACCGTTATTATAGCAGACATGCATATCATTCTGTGAAATAATATCCAAGGAAAGTCATTCAATTCTTAACAACAATGACGCAAAACTGCTTCAATATTTGGACAAGTTCAAAATGCCACAAATTATTCCTTTCAAAACTTGTGATAATCTTGCTTTGTTCTGGGTTTGCATGCATTTCGTTTAGAGTAACACAATCATGGAAATTAGGAATCAGTGCCAAGTCGATTTTGGGGCTTCTTTTAATGCCGGCAAAGTGAAAAACGCGGGGTGGGTTACTTTCTTTTCGATATAAAAGCCACCAACATGTCAGCGAATTCATTCCTTCCCTACCGAGATGCTTATCAGTTGCTACCAGAAGTGGCTCAAATAGTAGGTAAGGGGGTACCACTACTTCCACTTGCAATGTTTTCACATTAAACTTTGTTTGAAAAATACATAAGGCAAAATGGCCAACATTTCAACTAACAACAGTTGGCTCTCCAGCTATTGTATTTTGACGCCACTAGTAAAATTTTCGTTACTACTTTATTCACAACCAGTTGTTTTAATGTTAGAAAATTTTAGAGGAAGAAAAATCAGTGAAGAGAATTTTCAGTATAAAACAAATCTAAGACTCAATAAAATAAACATCAGTACAATTATTTTTTAATATGTGAAATGTATTCTAAAGTTTGGGTCTTCTTGTAAAAAGTTCTAGGCAAAAAACTGGGAAAAGGGGGAAATGACATCATGATCCTCATCCAACTGGCATAAGCTTATTTGCCTTTGGCCAATATCCTTTAAAGCATCAGCAATGTATCCAGAATGCCATTCTGCTACCCAGCTGCAGAGCAATAAAAGTAGCCAAAAAATTCCTGATTGCCTGATTTTTTTTCTTTAGACCCAAAGAGTGCACATGTGAAACCCCCCCCCCCCCCCCGATCCATTGGAGAATATTCGAGTGTATCAGGGTGGATTAACCCCATGAATGAGATGTAACTTTTCTGGAAATTTCAGATTTCTGGCATAAATTAGAAAAATCCCGGAAAATTAAGTGTTAATGATTAAAGATCTGCATCAAAAAAACAAGTGTTAAGTACCATTAGGGGTTTGTCATTTAAAATCGCGTAAGAAAGTACGTTCCCTGGAGCTTCAACGGATGCTCCGCAGTCTTGCCGTCGATTAAATTTTTTTTTCAGGAAATTGGACTCCTCCTCTGTTACATCTTGCCATGAGTTACTAGCTGCCATTGGTAAAAATGAACTTGATGTGATTGTTTTAGCCAATCAGCAACATGATAAGATTGGGGTAGGGCTGTTATTGCAAATTAATATATAATGTAATTAGCCATTCAGAAAGGCTTGAAAGGCAGGTAGTGCTGAGAGGTATAAACAATGATGTTGACAATATGAAAATAGTGTAAAATCAGGGTATCCAGGGTCTCAACACCCGGTGTGCGGGATCTTGGATACAATCCCAGCCCATGTGGCAGGGGGTCAGATGGCTGCTAAGTTAGGCAGTGGGGTGGAGGGGTAGAAGAGCCCCAGGTGTGGGCTAGGGGCCGAAACCACTGGAAAAATATGCATATTCTGGCAATTTTGAATTATTTTGCATCCATTCTGGTGGCATTTTTTAAAAATCTTCTTTAGGCCCACCACACCCCTGATATTTGCATGAAAATGAATTTATGTTGAGGGGGACGGGGGGGAGGCGGGGGGGGCGGGGGTGGATGGATCAGGGGCCTAGAATTAGTACAAACCCCAGTAAAATATCAGTAAATGATTGGATGAGTTGTTGATGAGTGTTAATTTTTTACTTTTTTATAGTGTTTTATATTTATTAACACTAAAATCAGCGCAGTAGTTTTACAATCCATAATCGAACATGGTACTTTACATACTAACTTTAATCAACAAATATTAGTTTCTTAGAATATGATTTTCACACATTTCAAAATAATGTTATTGTGAGTAAGCCATTCAAAATGCCAAATCAAGCAACATTTTGATTTCTTAGCGAGTATATAATTCAAGAACTGAAAAAGTTACAAAGAACAGCAATACAGATTTATTTTATACGATGTATCCACCATAGAAAAGTTACTAACATATCCGTAAAGGTAAAACATATATCTTTGTGACATTAAAATGAAAAATGTTTGATAAAATTTATATCAGGCATGATGATAGCCAATTTGATTTTGTTTTGATCCAAATTATTTGATCTTTTTTTGCGGCGGGGTGGGGGGGGGTAATGGAGGTTTTGTTGTAGTCTAAGATATGGCTTGTTGGTAATGAAATTGTGGGTTGCGTTATGTCCTTTTGAATTGGTTATCAAGTGAATTTTTTGTTTATTCAAATACAAGAAATATGATCAGAATTAGAGTTCCAAATGTATTCCAAATGGTTGGTCACCAAAAGAATTACCAATATAGTGGATAAGCCAGACCATCCAAAATAGCTGTACTGGTATCAACGGCACCAAAATAAAATATGATGGACATTCTGAAGGGGTAGCTTAGTGAGATAGGGAGGGTCCCAAAAGACGCTATACGGGTCAAATTGAAATGTCAATCATTTTGTTGATATGTTGAGATGCATATGGTATGGTCACAAAGATTAAAAAAAATGTATATTTGGCTATTCCGACTTATACTTCAAGAAGCTGAAAACTGTTATGGCGGTCAAACGTTAATTTTAGCTTCTACAGATGGTCAAATATTTAAAACATGCTTGAATTAGTGGAAGTGGTCTCATATTGTTAGTAATGGTATCACAATTAAATTAAGGATCATTAGGCCAATGTAGGAAATATACGTTTACCAAGTTACACCAACATTAAACATCATTCAGTGGGAGTACATGGGGTAGTACTGTTGATGGTGTAACTGGTAATTACACATGGCAGTCTAAATTGGACATTTATTTTTCTATTGTGTTTACATTACAAATGATATGAGACCATTTCCACTAACATCGAGATTTTTAAACTATTTACCCTGTAGAAGCTGAATTTGAACCTTGACATTAAATAACGTTTTTAGCTTATAACCCCCCATAAGTGTTAAGTCGGAGACTAGCACATAGATACATTTTTTTAAATCCTTGTGACCATCCCCCTTTACCAACAATTTGATATATGCCGCATTTTAAACAAAAATTGGACCACTTTCAGTTGTAACCCCTGTATTCTCTTTTGTGACCCCCCCATCTCACTTAAAGCAATAACAGCACATTTTTTGAAGAGCGCCCACAATTTCCGGATATTTTGAGAGATGTTTCAACATAGTTGCATTGGTGAATTGAATTTAAAAATTATGTATTTTTTGTTAAATAATAAAACCCCTAAATATAATCGCAAAAAAGAAGGAATTTCTGTAATAAGAATAATTAATAGCGGAAAGAGCAGGCGGTGAAGGTAATTAATCTCAGCAATTCGGTCAACCAGCGGACCACTTCTTGACAGGCAACACAATTTTGTTTATGCGCATGCCCGAATTATCATAAAGCTGCTAAAGACAGCGGTGACTCTTCAATCAGCTATTAAAAAATCCACGCGAGGAAATACGATCGTCACACGCTTTCCCTAAACTTCAGGCGGTATACGCCGCCCGCTTCATGCTGGCTCGTATGTAAACAATAACATACAGCATCTATTTAAAGGTGCAACGAGAGATTTCAAATAACAGGTGTGGTCTAACGAAAAAATGAAAATTCTGATTTTGCACTGGTTTTGTAAAGCTTTATATCGAAATTATCCCCATCTGTAGGATTAAAAAACTGAGAACTGGTTCTGGGTACAAAAATTTTGAATTTCTAATTCGTATAGGAGCCAAATACGAATTCAGCTTGTTTCTAATGAAATATAGCTATACAAACTCACATTTGTTTTCATTTTAAAGTTATTTCTGTGACAAATAAAAGGTAGGAAAATCTATTGAGCATCTAATATATATGAATCACTACATATCCACAGAAAATATGGACACGAGCTCTTGAAATCTTTCCAAGTATCGTTTGGGACTTTTCTGATTTTGGCCTTCACAAAATTACTGGCGCGCATGGTGATTTGGACTATTTAATATCAGGTTCATCTGATTAGATAATTTTGCCAGGATATTTATAATATTTTAGAGATTGAGCCCGGAGGATGTAAACAAGTCATGGTATCTGGTTGACCATTCAACTACTAGTATTGCAGTAGTTTGGTAGATGTCTGTTGTAGTTTGTGCATGTCAGAGTCCACTGGGTTTCAATTGAGTCCGAGTCCTGCAGGTCTGAGTCTGCGGGCGAATCCGAGTCCAATGCATGGGGCCCTGAGGTTTGAGTCCGAGTCTGGACTCGAGTCCGAGTCCACCGAGCATGGATCCAAGTCTGAGTGACCGGACGCTCCATTTGATTGAGTCCAGCAGTCCTGCTCGGGGCGTCCCCAGACCATTTTTAATTGGGGGGGGTTGAGTCTGTGTGGCCGACAAACTCATGGGTCGGATTCCAGAAGTTTACACATTTCAGCTCGCTACGCTCGCAGGTTCAGACCCAAATTATTTTTCACTCGGATCGAAAATTCGGAAGGGGGGGGGCTTGGGGTGGGAGCAAGTCATTCTAGCTGCTATTTGAAACAAGACACAAAACAAAACAACAAATGCCGAGGAGTGCACAACCGATAATCCACCCATCTAATCAGTTGCGCCGACATTATCGACCCTTATCGCGACAAGTCAACATTTTGCCGACAACATTTGTCAATGGAGGGGGGTCGCCACCCCCCCATCTGGGGAGGCCCTGGTAACATGCTGTTCTAAATTGCCTCCACATCGTTCTTAGTGCGTCACGAGGTCAAATATGCAATCACCGATGCGTCTCAAAATGTTGTCATACACTGAGCGGAATATTCCAGACACCAGATGTCATGGTCCACCACAAGGAAATGTAAGACCGAAAATAATACATTGGGGCTATCTACACAGGGCACCAAGAATCCGCATCAATGTATGTCGGTACTTCTAAGATCCAGATGTGTGTGAAAGTGCGTTGGATGTCCGCACGATGCACAATTTCATGCCGTTACAGCATGATTGTTGCGACATCTGTAAAAACAAATCTATAGCGTAAGGTGTGCACGTCACGTGAGTAATGGAATCGCGTGTTATAGCGTGACACTGTGTGACGCAATAAAAACCGCGCTAGAAGCGTGTTCCTATCCGTGTTCCCTATATTTCGATCTCAAGTTTGAGGGTGACGTCACTGTGCGCGTTAGGTTTTTGCACCCTAGAAATGCACATGCTGACCTTTCCATTGCAACACGCACGTGAATAAAGGCGGCACAATCGAAATGCTAAAGCAAATGCAGAGTCGCGTCATTACATATACCTCACCCTCAAATTCAATGACTCAAGACCGAACAGAGTATACGCTGCAGCACTGTGGCCTGTGCAGTGTGCAGTACGTAACACGATACTCCTATGTATGTAATACAGCCACTGGTCAAGGCAAGCCCCATTGATCCGCTCGTGTAGATAGCCCCAGTATATGTGAGCATATAGGACATTTTTGACAGAAACACATGTATACGTGATCGTCAAGATCATCAGTGCATGCCTAGCCTTGCTTCAAATACAAAATCGCAACTACCGGCTCGGGCTCGGCAATGGGTGACGAGCTAAATATACTAGTCCATCTCTGTAACAAAACATCCACTACACTACTATTACTCTTCCCGTGCAAACAACTAGTGGTCTGCTAAAGCGATGAAGGCAACGGCAAATTTGAAACTAAAATCCCCTAAAATATTCAAATTTCAAGTGTTTTTTTCTCAAAATTTCTTCATCCAAATCTTTTGTTGGATGAGAAAAGTTGCTCAAAATAGCGTTTTCTAGCTATATGCCAAAACGTGTAGAGGTCTGTTTGGTAGATTAAATGTAATTGATATGGCCATGTGAGTCGATTTTAGCGGATATGTCGCCATTGGTCTGACGTATATTTCGCAACCTCTAAATCCCAACTTCGGTAACGAAACATTAATGACCGTCACCGTCTGATCAGAGATCTCTGCTAATAATTCAACGGCTGCTGGAAACGTCCTTCCGATGTGAATTGCGCCATGTACGTGACTATGCTCATCCATTAGTTGTTCCATCAGTTCAGGCAAGTCAATTAAGTTAGAGCTCATTTTCGAAGAGGTGGCACTATTTCATCATGGGCAGACATAAATTTGGCATTTCCAGCTCCGCCATTAAATTACAGTCAGGGATCCCGATTCTAATGACAAAATCACTTCTTTTATGACAAATACGCATTTTGGAGCATTACCACACGCAGGTATAGTTTACTAGACCAACACAACTGCAAAAATCTCCAATTTTGAAAATTAAGGGCGCTCTTAAAAATATGCTGTTATTGCTTTAAGCTACGTACCCCTTCAGAATGGCCATCATCCATTTTTGCGTATGTCTTAGTATGGGGTAGCCTTGGTATAAATGCCTTTTTGTCCCTGCAGGTGATACTGGCTAGCATGCCTGGCTCACCCACTAATATTGGTGGACTTGAAAATCTTGTTTCATCTCAAACTTTGGAATTGATCCATTTATACTTTGTCTTGTCTGAAGTATGAAGTGACGACGTGCGCGTATATCCAGTGCCACCTTTCAGTTGCAGTGCGCTTGTGCTTTGCCTATGCGCGCGCGCTGAATGTCGGTGCAATGATATGCCCGATCGCTACTTTTTTTACTTCAGACTGGACAGAGTATAGGAGACCTATTTTAGTTAGTTGACTTTTTTAATTTTATTGTATACAAAATTATTTCAAATGTCAGAGTTAGCCTTTAAATTCAAGTGACACAGATGTATAAACCATTTCTGTGCTCCAGAAAGTGGCAAAATTGTGTACATGGGAATTAATTTGGGTTGTAATTTTTTTTTCCACATGACTATGATCAATGGGTAGCAAATTTAAAACACAATAATATAAAAAAAAGCAAACAACAAAAGTAAAAATAAAAACTCATGGCTTGAAAATTCTTGATTTAATTCTGGCATTTGGCCATGCTATATCCCTGCCAAATGACCCTAGAATGACCTTTGACCCTAATGTGTTGAGTCACAGTGCAGTGGGCGGGCATCAGACTTCTTTTCTGGGGGGAACCTGGGGAAAGTGAAATTTGAGGGGGCAAAGTAAACTTTTGAGGGGGAAAAATTGAAATTTTTTTTTTGGGGGAAACGACCCAAAATGTGGCAATATTTTGAGCTGATTTTGCCAAGAGTTGGTGATTTTTGTGCCCCAAATTGCTGATTTTTCCCAAAAAATCTGTCATTCTGTCATCTCTTGCTGGAGGGGGAGGGAGATGGACTAGGGGAACGAAACAAAATTGAGGGAAAATTGCCCCTCCCCTTACTGCCACTGGTGGGTTGCAAATAGTTTTTTCATTTTTTGTTTTGAATTTTTTGTTTACAGGCTGATTCAAAAAGAAGTTTTGCTTCTTGTCATGGGTTTAGTAAAAAATCTAAACGGAATTCTCTGTAAAGTAAATATCATTGAAAAGAGCATTTTCTTAAGGTCCTAATTTTTAAACAAGGAAGTTACTAAACTAACTACAAAATGAGTAAATGTCTTTTGCGAACAGCCTGCATGTGCATTTTAAACAACTTTACCTCTTTTATTCTTGAAAAGTTTTGGGAGGGGTTGCAAATTTGTGTGGCATTTTTTTGTATGGTGATGCGTTACTAATTTTTAAAGAATTTTTCTTGTTCTATCATGTTTGCTAAGCTTCGGCACACCTTCCCATGGGATACGGTCCGTGTGGGATCCACAACTATACGCTTACCCCCAAGAAAGCTGAAAAATGCGAAAAATCTAGTTATTTTTGTTACTTCGGTTTAATCAGTTCACATGGGGGATATTTTGTATAGTCAAACTTTACATTTTAGTGCACCTTTAATCATCTTGGAGCAATAGTCACTGAACTCTACAACGATATCATCACTTCAATGGAGGTCTGTCCACTTCTGATCAAATAGAGTAATAACTAATAATAATATTTCATTCTATGATGCGCTAACATCCACGAAGTGCCAGGAGGGGCCGATGTGGAGCGCTCGGGCTGCTACAAACTAACATTAAATCCAGATAACTACAAGGACGGCTCTCATGGTAAGTCCGATTTTAGATGCAGGAGGAAAACGGAAGTTCTCGGAGAAAACCTTTGCAAGACGGTATGGATCGGCAACCAATCGTGGAGGTGGGGGGGGGCAACTCCTAAAAATAGGTGACGGGGATTTCCGCAACTATGACGCCTTTTTTCAACTTCTGTCAATGAAAGAACCCCTTTTAAAACCTGCTGTCAATGGAAAAGACCCCCTTTTTTTAACCTGTCACTTGGAAGACCCCCCTTTTTTTTGGTTCTTTTTACTACTACTCAGTTGATGCCTCCCATTTTTTAATCAAATGTCACTGAATGACCCCCTTATTCTATTCCATGCTCACACCCCCCCCCCCCCCCCCTACAGAAAGCCCCTTTTAGAGTTTATACAATATAAACTGGGTTTGAATGGTTAGAATTTGCCCCAGAATGAACGCCCCCTTTCACAAAATGGGAGAGGCCTCAGTGATTCACCCCGAGAATGGACCCCCCTTTTTTCCACAATGTGAGCTCAGTGATTGACCCCCCGCCCCAGTTTTTGCAATCTCCTCACCAAATGACCCCCTTTTTTCCTTAAAGTTCCTCAGCAAATTCCCCCTACTTTTAAAGTCCAATCCGCACATCCTGTCCCCGTCACTTTCATATATGGAGTGCCCCCCCCCCCCCCCCTGTGCCCATGACGCATTGGTGAAAGGCGAGTGGATAGATCCACTACCACAAACCACCATCCCGCCCGCCCGCCCCCCTCCCGCCCCGCCCTTCTAATTAATGCTCCCCTCGAATATGCCCATTCTAATGAAAATAAACTCGAATGCCCCCATGTGTTTTCATCAAAACCTTGCTAAATAATTAAACAACATACAAGCATGATGTTATAGTTATCTGGGGAAACCGGTAAAAATGCATACATTTCAACATTGTCTAACGCTAATGAGACCTGAAATTCTCATTTTTTACACCCATACACTGTTAGAATTCTTGAAATACCTTTCCAAATCATGTAGAATTTGCAAAAACTGAATCTGTTTTTGTCATTTCTGTGTAAACAATGCTTTTCACAGTGGTTTTCAATACCGAAGTCCTTCTGCATGTGTGGCCATATGGGAATAGAACATTGTTGGTTTATTGATCATTCCTTTTATGTAAGGAGCAACCACCTCATTTCAGATGTAAATTTTTTTTGTTTGTTAAAAAAAACTTGGCCAAAAAAAAATGTTTCCTGACAATTATAATACAAATACTAACCTACTGACTACTATCCTGGCCAAAGCTCCTAATGCCCGCCTTTTAAATAATGCACCCAGGGGAATTTATATTTCAAGATACATAGGATCAGGAAGTTACAACAAAAAGCAGTTACAACAACAAGTCAGACCAACAGCATCAAGCCAGCCCACCTCACAATTGATTGGATTCATTATCCATATGCATACATTTATTTTTCTTATTTAACCATGGTTGCTGTGTCATTATCAATTTGATCCTGACCAAGAAATTGTCAAAGTGAACAAAATCAGGAGAGAAATCTCTTATCTGGGTTATAATCATTGTGTTGGGTGTCATTTGAGGTAATTACTGTTGCATCTACCATAGTCCAAAACTAGTCCTTATGTTAGTCATGATAGCATTTTTTGTCTATTATATTGTTTTCCATAACTCATAAGTTGGAAATACTATTATCACAACTCTACAGTTTAAATCCTTGTTATCTCCCCAAGCACTCTGATGCTGCATTTCCAAACAACATTTGACAACTTGTTCATTTTGTTTACCAAGATAAGCTTTTGTGACCCTACCCCTTGTATGTGCATGCAGTTCCATTTAAGTTTGACTTGTTTGTGCTGTTATTAGATACAAAAATTTTCCTTGCTACGAAGCCCATCATGACGTGGCATCATTTTGGCAGTTTCGGCAGGTTTATCGCGGGTTACGGTATGCAATGATCTCATTAAACTTAAAGGACATTCCTTTAAATTTGTCAAAATGCAAGCTGCCAATATCTGGAGTTCATACGATGTATATTTGGTTTGTAACTTGGGTGGAAGGAAGTATGTTAAGGTGATGTCAATGCACACCCACCAAATACACTGCCATGCATTTATGTACAAAATTGCCCTGACTAAAACGTCAATTTCGGCTAACGAAGCGACTCATTTCCTAGCGACAAGCATTTTTTCTTTTGGAACTATACACAGCTCTGCATACCATTCACTAAGGAAAAACACCATGTTGACCACGGAAATTTTGAGCTACTGGAGTTCGAAGACTACGATGAGTTGTGAGCTCCTATCAACTGGGTTTCTATTCCAAAGATTCCTGTGGGAAATGGTTCATATAGCATTATAAGTACTCAGCATAAAGCCTCACAGACTTCTGTCTTATAGTTTGTTGGTTTGTATCTTAGAAATTTGTTTCATCACAAAAAATAACCAAAAAAGTTGTAGTTTTAGTATTTTTTTACTTTTTACTAAAGGAGAACCCGTAAACGAATAATATTATCCAATATTGTCCATTAAATAATTATTGACAATGTAAGTGGGTTTTTTATTGACAAAACGAAATGATTTTGACCATAAAAATGACTCAAACCATCTAGTCTGACCATACGCTTTAAAAACCGCGCTAGTGTGTAACGTGTTATCCGATACGCCGGCACTTTTCGTCATACATCCATATGGAAATACACATTAATGAAAGCTTCACTGGGCCGGCCCCGCGTACGCCAGGGGGGGTGCGGGGGTGCAGTCGCACCCCCCAACTTCCACAAAATGGGAAAGGTCCACTTTTTTTATTTTTTGAGTTTTTTTGATAAAAAGTCCAAAATGAGAGACAATTTCATTTTGACATCTAAGTCCACTTGTTTTGTGATCAACTGTCAAAAGTTCAGAAAAGGATCCATTTTAGGGGGTTAGGCCCCTTTTAACTAAAAAAGGTCCACTTTTTTCGAAAAAAAGGTCCACTTTTTCAAAGTCCGCCCCCCCCAATAAATCCTGCGTACGGCCCGGGTCAATGTGTTGAATGTGTAAGACACTACTGTCCCTCCGTATCGCTAACAACCTATACATATCATAAGCACTAGCGCTAATTTCAAATAGCGCATGGTCAGACAAAATCGTTTTAATATTCCATTTTTATGGTTAGTATATTCCGTTTTCCATGAAATCACTCGATATGTAGTCCGATAATTATTTTAATCAGGCGTATATTTGTATAAACTATTCTTAGTACAGGTTTCCTTTAAGGCTGTCACTCTTTTTTACTACTCTTTTTTTAACAATCAGCCATGAGGTGTCAGACAGATCCTATTGTGTGGTGTGAATCTTAAACGGTGGCAACCATAGGTTATAAAATATGCTGAAAACATCAAATTGCTTATTTTTGAGAAGTAAATCTCTCCATATCTACAGAACTTGGATTATAGATGCCGCCTTGGAACCTTCATAATAATATAATAATTTATAGCATTTAGCATGACATGATCAAAGTGCTTTACAGTTACATAAACAAATCCTAAGAACAGCTTAAAATACCTTAAAATACAATTTAAACACTACTTTAATCTTGTGGAAGAAGTGTGGTTTTAGTCTGGATTTGAAAGTGCAATGTGGGTGTGAGGTAATTTATGAATCTTGGTAATTTGTTCCAAAGAGCTGGTGCGGCATTGCAAAAAGCCTTGTCCCCATAATGAATTAATTTGTTCTGTTTGATACCAGCAGATTATTGTCTGCATGTGATCTTCGTATCTTGCATTCCTGGTTTAAAGGTCTTGTTCCGATCGCCTCTGGGACCCCCCGCGATTTCGCACCCGGAAGTATTAATAAATTTTGATATCAGATGAAAGGCCGTATTTTTCCTCAGTCGTCCTGAAATTTCGCTTCCAAATCCACCTTTTTGCAAGGTATTAACAAAAAACTGCCGTGTTAGTGGTTAACCATAACGTCATATTACACAGGAAGTGAATAGTGCTTGCAATGCGCGTTATTGCTTCTATATAAAAAACGCAAGTTCGTTTCCCCCACATATACTTGATGGTAAGTGTAGTTGCGGTGCCAGGCTCTCATATCCAGTGGAGAACAAGATACAAAACAAAATCGACAACCCCACCTTTAAAAAGAAGGATTTCTTACAGATTAGTTTAATTAGCAAGGGGCTGCAACCATTTTTTATTAGATTGTAA
>JAMKCH010029458.1:0-17070 GCA_023653785.1 Ophioderma brevispina
GTGACACTCTGCCAAGGCAGCAGTTGCCTTTTCTGTCAGGGATGGTCCCGTAGCCTTTTTCGCACACACGAACAACCTACAAGGCAGCAGGTACTATTTCTCCATAGTTGGTTTGCACTAAGAGATACCTATGGACCTACTTACTCAATAAGGAGATAAAGGAAGAGAGAAGGAGTAGTCACAGCACCAGTTGGCACCCACACGTTTTTCAAGACAAAGAGAGGTGGAGGTGCGTCCCATTGTGGAAAGAGTCCTGAGACAAACTCCCCCATCCCTTGTGTCCGTGTGGGTTGCACCTTCACCGACTTACTAGGGATCTGTGTCCTGTACCCCAGCTAGGCATCACTAATTGCGCCGTGATTATCCCGAGGATCCGGCGACTCTAAATCTACATTGGGAGCAGAAACTAGTATCCCAGACAAGCCATAAAGCCAACCTGCCAAACAAACCTAGTTGGCTCATCTGTCGAGCCACCCAGATTGATTCACCTATCCTAGCCAACTGGGTTGCGAAAGTATGGATAGAGATGAAGGAGTTTGTAGTAGAGTAGGTAGGGAGCACCCAGAGGGAGGAGATATCCCACTGCGGAAACCCAGCACAAACATGTAGAAGTGCAGGCACTTACATGTTGCTACGGTGTAAAAAGTGCTGGCAAAGGTAATTTTAAGCTCCCGGCACTAGGTCTGTGCATCCCTTTAATGGCCCACCAACATTGGACTGGAAAAAATACAAATTGTTTGCCAGTCCGTCGGTTCAAATGATCAAAATTGAATCTACATCTATCCTCGTTGTCATATGTAGGTTTCGGCTTAATCATTCTCAATGTGCAATCGGGTAGTCAGTTGCCCCACCTTGAGAGGTGGGTGGGGGGAATGAAAAATGAATCGAAATCATGTCCTATTGTGTTATCTCTCTCTCGCTCTCGCCTTTTCTCTTTCATGTGATCGACGGTCCAACAGTCTGAGGACACAAAAATCAAGTTATTTCAAGTACTCAGTCCAAAAAGCCGAATGCGAAAGTTATGTTTTAACCTTTAAAGGATTTCACCGGGAATGCTTAAAACCACAATTAACGGTAAATATTACTTGTTAACTATGTTTTTGTATAAAAAAAAACATAACTGTATTTAGCAAAATGACATTTGTACGACTGAGGCATTTTCCTTAAAAAAGGTTTATATTTTTCTAATTAAACAAAAGGAATTATACTGGTAAAATTTATGTGGAACTCTAAACCACTTTTAGATCCCAATTCCTAGCAAGGTTACACCAAATGTTATGGTGAAGCAAAAAATTAATAAAAAAAGAAGTGAAGCGGCAGTCGCCAAATATGTACAAAAACTGCTTGACGTTATTTCTTTGTTTATTAATTAACCAGCTAGTGGTTGACAATTATTAAGACCGGAGAACTAATGTCTTTCTTCCAAAAGATATATTTGACATCAGAAGGCCTGATAGGCCGATGCTTAACATTTGAACAGGTAATATTTTGTCATAATTTTCTTTAATTTTGGACAAAATACTAGCAGTCTTCTAGAAGATATGGAAGAGGCACGTGCTCATTAGTTTGAAAACTGCTCAGAACAAGTAAATTATGAGTATCTACAAATAAACATGCAAACGCAAACGTGTTCATAAATACTTAACATAATTGCCACCAGAATACGGGCCATTAAAATTTTCAAAGTATAATAGATATTTGTTATCATTTCACTTGAACAATGGGAGGGCTAAATTCTAATTGACATCCCTCTGACATCCATCGATTACCAAAATGTAGGTCTCGTTTTAATCATGTTAATAAGAAATGGTTGTTAATTTTTTTCTGAATAGAACCCTATTCTCTCTCTCTATCTCCCTCTTTCTCTCTCTCTCTCTCTCTCTCTCTCTGCGATTAACCCTGTTAGTTTGTTTGCTTTTTTTGTATGTATGTGTTTTTTTAAATGCACCATTGTGTCGCAAAATAGATTTCAGCAACCGTTTAAGTACACATTTTACCGAAAAAATGCACCGACCACCTTACCCGGTGATAGGGTAACCGACAAAGTGGAGGTTTGTGTGGGGGGGGAGCCTCCCTATGCTTTACTGTGTAAACTGAGCACACCATAAAAATTGCTCTTATTAGTAAAGGTTTTCATGTTATTGAGCTAAAACTTAATTTTTACGTTAAATTTGTATTTTCTTTCTGGTGTTGGCCAAAAATCCTATAAAAATTGATCGTGTGTGTGATTTCGTAGCCAAAATTCAAATGTTTCCAATACTTTTTGATTTCTGCCAAATATTGGGAGGGCGCCGTGCATTATGACGTTATAGACGCATGGAGCTGGGAATGTTGGTAGTTATTTTGGTATCGCTGGGTAGAAGAGACTCATTGATACCAAACTCAAAATCATAGGGGTTCGGTTAGGAAAATCTATTCGGGAATTGCAACTCCCATCCCCCTTAGATGTGTTACGGAAAATAGCCTGGTTAGGGTTATTTTATTAGTTACTAAGACACCATGCCTTACACAAAATATTTGGCATACAAAAAATATATATTGCTGATGACAAGTGTCTTTACAAAGCAGTAACATTTTGGCACAATGTTCATCCCATTTTAGACAATCTATGTATCCTAGCACCCACTTTTCTAATCTACTTCTTCTAGAGGCATAAACTCTCCATAGTTTGACAATCGTTAAGGCACTATCAGTGATCACTATCCGCCCAAAAAGTCAAAGTGAATTTTGCAAGAATAGCCTAAAAATGTGGAATAAGTTTGTATAATTCTCATAACTTATTTTTTCCAACTGAAAACTGATAGAAAAGGAAGAAACAGTGTATTCAAGATATGAATCTCCATTCAATTACTTGTGGTAGTAGGTGTCCGTACGGACAGAAATTACTAAAATGTCCCATTTTGTCCTTATTATAGGCTATTTTGGTCGTATTGCTTGTAGGGTATGTTAGTACACCTATACTTGTTTAATACAGAGATGCAAAAATCTGATTATTGATGACTTTTTTCAATTTCAGATTTAGCAAATCACTGATAGTGCCTTTAGTAAAATAATAAAAATGTAATTTATTTATAAACTGTCCTGATAGAATTTCTTCGAGAATACGAGCCATAAATTTAAATGTATTAATGGAAAAATATTTTGTTACGGATGACACCTGAAAAATGTTTTAGAACAAGACGTTCATAAAGTATTAAATTTTCAAACTTTGAAAACAACACATGTTTTTTAAAATGGTAATTCAAAGTTTTGTCTAAAACATGCATCATGTTCTGACGACTATTTTTAACCAGTGAAAAGATTATAATTCTATTGAGTTGCTGATATATAAATATCAATTACAAGCCCTGACTCAAGATTGATTACTCTGAAAGTGAATTTAAAAACAGTTGCTAATTTCTAATTCACACATTTTGTTGAATTCAAAAAGTTGCTAATTCGAAACATAAAAAAAATAAAAAAAATAAAAAAAATAACAAATTTAAAAAACCACCAAAAGCAAAAAAATTGGTATGCACAAGTATCATATGATCTTAAAGGAAGTTCCGATTTAAATAAAAACCGCAAATGGGATATTTTCTCCACTTTTAACATAACTAAACATTAATACTAGTCGAGCAAATAAGACTTACGCATTTTGAAGTCTAGTTACGATGTAAATGCCTGTATCTCTCGGTTATATGATATCCCTGTGCACACTGGTATACAGTTGTATCCTAGAAATGTTGCTCAGTCATCTCATTAGTGTATTCAATATTCCCCTATCGTCATAATTAGTTGCCATTACTGGTATCGCAAATTAACGAAGTCGTCAAATATTAACAAAAAAGGCGATGCAGTGGTTCTCAATTGGAAAGTTAAGTGTACTCCGCACGAAATATGTACCGTGGTGCGCTCCCATCCTGGATTATACAAGTTAATTGTCCACAATAAAATGTAGACTGCAGACCAACCAAACTGGAGCACTTACAAGAGTTTACTCCCTACATTACGAGTGAACACTCTAGCCTTGTCCGCTGCCGCTTAATCATCCTAACCATTTATGTACATTGACAATGTTCAGCTAACGATGAATTGCTTCTGGCGCTTACTTCCAAAAAGAAGCTCCCTTTTCCCACCGTTCCGGTAATCTTTCAACCAACTAATACGACTACTGCTATTTAGCGCGGCCGAGCAGCGAAAGGCGGTACCATTCCGAAAAGAGGTACCAAGCTACCTCTAGTTTAAATTCGTAATGGAGGGCAGACTGATTACCCTTTGGTAAAAGCGTTGACGTTCACTTCTTTCATTAGAGATCTAAATCCAATTCGATGGAGATGAATAATTCTCCCGAAAGCTAATAGATATGGTAGAATAATCAAAGGTAAAGGTTAGTTCGTAGCCACAAAACATACCGGACCCTCAGATTCATTGTTTTTTAAACAATTATTGTTCTTTATGAAGCCACTATTAGGCAATTGCAGTCGACCTGAACGCCTAAAATCAATAGTTATACATTGTCCCCAAACCTGAGACCAACTGACTTCAATTTGGTAGGTTTAGTCATTTGGAAGGCTCCAATATCTAAAGAGAACACCTTCCGGCTATTTAACGAAAATGTATCTTATTGTTATTGAGGATATACGAGTATGATACGCTGTATCTTTTTGTTACGGTGTTGGTCATATTATGTTTTGGGTCCACATCTCAAAATAAGTTTCCTATTTGTTTATGTTGTTTAAAGGGTTCTGAACTTATTTTGTTAAGGTCTGAAACTCCCTGGGGATTTAATTACTATTTTTCTGAAAGTGAAATGCTATTTTCCACCTACGAATACATATTCCCGGGCCCCTAGATAGGCTGTTGGATGTTTTCTCAATGGTTCATCAAAAGAACAAACCTTGTGCCGTATAAGTAGCCACGTCCTGCACGTGGATTAAAACAAATTGTTACAGAATCCTTAAAAACTTTAACTCCCTCGGCTGTTACTGCTGAGACGCTTAATAGAAGCCAGGCATGTCACGCCTTTGTTCTACACTCTTTTAAACATTTACATCACATACGTGTGATTCTAGAGCGTTAAATCTTTTTCTCTCCTGAGTCAGATATGGTTGGGCGATTTTTGTGCTGTCCTATGGTTTGCATGATTTTTTTGACAGTCCATTAAGGTGTGTGGATAGATTATTTGATAATATATTAATTGATCTGCTTTGAGAAAGAGGGGAAGGTCGGACAATTTCATTGTTTCGCACAATCATGATGTATATAAGCATTCAGCGTTGTGCATTAAATTGAGAGGTAGTTCACATTAGATGGCTTACTAGTTTAAAGTATTAGATTGAATTCAACAAAAAAATGCGCCAATGTCCAATTTGTGCTGGTACTAGAATTCATAATTGATTATAGCTATCTTGATTTGTATCAAAAATGACACCAGTTATAATACCAAAAAAAGTAAAAAGATCGCCCGAATTTGTGTGAAGTTGTCTTGTGTGTTGCCTAACCTCAAATAGAAAAGGTTGCGGTGAATATTCGAACATATTTGAACCTAAAAAAGAAGACTGCAATATGTTTATTTTTTATCCCCCTGGCTTGAAAAGCAGAGGGGGATATTGCGAGGGTGCGAATGTCCGTATGTATGTGTGTGTGTATGTATGTGTGTGTTCCAGTTTGGTTAGGTTTTCGTTTTTCGCGTCTCCTTCGAAAAGTTTAAGTCCGATTTAAACCAGACTTGAGGTTAAGGTGCAATGGGGGTTCCTTCATGTGTGGATGATGTCAAAGGTCATGGACCAAGAAAAAGACAAAAAGACGCATTTTCAAAAGTGATATCATTACATGAGTTGATTGACTAACAATCATAGAAATATTATTAACCAGTCATGACTTTGACAAACTTCCTACATAAGAAATTAGTTGCGGTTGTTTAGAGGGGGACTTACCTTTTGTATTTCTGGGTGAGTACCATATATTGAATTTAATTGATTTCGGTGTGAAAAGAAGCAGACTTTTTGAACTAAGATACTGGTTGGCTTACCAATTGTTAGAATGCACTATACAAGACTGTGTTTTAGGTGTACACATGCCTTTTCGCGCCAAACGTTTTGCGTCACATATTGGGAAATATTTGCTTATTTCGTTAGACTCCTAATGAGAAACAGGTGGGAAACTCACATCTTGGCTACATTCCAACATTCTAAAAACAGGTGTGTGCATAGTACGCCCTTGTGTACGCTATGATATAATATGATATGGTAAACATAAAATGCTTCAATTAGCATATGAATTGGTAAATGAAGAAACCGACAAAAGATGGTATTTACAAGACTCTCTGACTGTGGGCAATCAAGTTTATAATCACTTCCGATGCTTTGGAAAGGCTAGAAAGGAATGCTATATTTTATGTCGAGAAATGTATGGTTAATACAAACTCTTTTAGTCTGCAAATCACATTTGCTTGTGATTTTTAAACAGGTGACTTATTAATTATAATTAATTCCTTTGCAGATTTTGGATAGTGTTGTAGTATCCTCAATTTATGAATAAAATTATTATTTTATTTTATTTCTCTATTTTACTTGAGTAAAGATTTCTCACGGGAAAAGTACTTTGTTTATTATAGAAGGGGAAAATGGAATTCCCCTAATGCTATATTGAGACCACCCAGGTGTTGTTTTAAGATCATGCTAGATAAGCTAAGTACTATAGTTATTGTGCAAGTTTGCAAAATTGCAAAACACTTTTCTACGATGCCATTAAGGTGTTGGCATTATGATTTGGTTTCTAAGGAGTACGCGCAAGCCGACTTTAATAAACTCGGAGATGAACAAGCGTGCATTCGTTTGCGATTTAAGCGTCGCAAAAATTCATGAGCGATTTTCCACCTCTGCGTTTACGCGAATTTGTAAAGCGTTCGTAAAATCGCGTAGAACTCTGATGTTGCTAGGACTTGTCTAAGAACGCGCCTGATTAATTACGCGTCTCACCTTTCACGCACCCATTTTTTGTTTTGCTGCGTGACATATAGGCGTAAAATAACGCGAGACGCATCGTCTCTAGTGAAGACGGAAATTCCCCTCTAAAATTGTCCTTTTTCGACGATTTTCAGGAAAACTAATACGGTGACACGATTTTTTATTTCGGTATTTTCAAGTATGCAACTTAGACCTAAACATATGTGAAAATCAGAAAATGTTCGGCTCCTTTGTTATCTTTTTGGGGCACTTAAGTATCGGTAAATCAACATTTTCCCATAGAGTTGCGTGGAAAATAATGTAACATTTTGAGCAAAAATGTAGTTTTGGATTTTTCAATTAAAAAAAAAAGTCTTTTTTCACAAACGAATATGGTAAGCCATATTTTTTTATTTCAGATTTGTTATCAGCACAAATGAATGTACTATATATCAAATTTTAAAGAGAAAAACAAACAAAAAAAAAAAAATTCTTCGGCCCATTTAAATCATGATGCCAACACCTTAATGTAAGATGATGCAATGCAGATAACGTCATTTATGTGAGATGTAATTGGACAGTGTTAGGCTATGTCTAAGCACGATGATGTTGTAGTATCTATTTTAGGTATTGGGAAATACTTGTTGTGAAGAACCCAATATAAGGAGATATTGCAAGTTAAAAATTTTGCGAGTAGTTAAATTCCCAGTAGAATTTATGGTAGACTGGTGCAGTACCGATGCTGATATTTTGGATACCACAGGAGCTTGAAAGCTGAACTGTCTGCTTTCATTTTTCAAGCCAAAAGAGCTTCCGTTTTTGGAATTAAAATAAATTGCAGTTTGTGGTCCTAAAAGTTCACATTTGCGACAGACGGATTTTGGTGGTAAAACACTTGGATTATTGTAACTGCGGCATTTAGTGTCGTCGACGGACATCCCGTCCCGTTGTCTTGAACTGCTTTGGAGAAAAAATTACCTTCCGGACTGAGAAGATCCCCATGGGGTTATTCCCGTTGAATTTAATATGACCTTGATGATCTCATTTGTCGAGTTTTTGGTTGTGAGGACATATCATCAATTGAACTGCAACGCTCTTTTAATTCCTGACATTAATGGGTATTATAGTAATATGCAGTAAGCAATTAAAGTGTTCATTATTGATTTGTAAATTGTGGTTTTTGGACATCCAAAATTTTTAAACCAATCAATTTGATAAAAACTCATATTAAATCAGTGTTATTATAAATTCAGGTCATTTGTGCGCAAGGCTCATTTTTATTTGTGTTTAAAAAAAGGTATTTCTGGCCTTGGGCTTCCACGAGACGTAAACTAGTGGTCGTATTTAAGACGTTTGTACGCGTGTCGGCACCCCTTTTCTTGCTCTATTGTTAGTAGCAATATTATGAAGAAGTCCCATACGTAGTAGAGTGTCCTGGATTCCTGGCTCTCTTGTCCCACTCTTGCTAGTCCCCCCCCTTCTAAACCCCTATTTTGTATCCTTTATGCCAATTTCTTTTACAATCTTCTCTTCAGTATTACAACAAGGAAATGAATAAACCAAACAAATACAAAAACGAAGGAACTCCCTTGCATGTAAGACAAAAACGCCCCGAAAAATGTTGCCTTTCAGTATTTGCTATTACCCAAAGGAATGCTGCAAGAAGGCTTACATGAATTGGTTTCAAGCAGCATACAACCCATTCGACCGTTTTTCTGATATAATAGCATATGATAGTGAAGACAATATGCTTTAAAACGGCGCCGAAGGTTCTAATATTTTATTTTTTCAATATGGATATCAATTCGACCATTTAATTACTCGTATCTCTTTTTGGAAAAGATTGAAGTTAAAATTAACAGTAAATATGTCACAAACACTTCCAAAAGTATTGCAACATGCAGAAGAACAATTCTTTGAAATGGTTTAAAATGTACAATAGAGTTCTCGACTACACATAACGTCTCATTGGTCCAAAATTATGATTCTTAAACAGGTGCTGGTTCCCAGAATCAAATTGCGAGAAAACGTTTTAATTGATTGTCATGTTCCCTAAATATGGCGGGTTTAAGAGCTGGCTACTGATAACTTGGGCCGATTGTTCTCCAGAAGGAATACGGGATATGGCCGTCAAAACGGCTGCAAAATTGTCGCCAATGAGCTGTATGCGGGGTTTGTTAGGATCACTGTCATGTTTAGGGCGAAAACGAAGTGGTTGTATTGACCCGGAAAATGAGATAACGTCAATAAAATGGGGAGCACGTCGATCACTGACTGTTGGACTCTGGCAAATTTAATGCAAGAAAATGTCACGTGGAAACTTGAAAACACTTTTTAAAATCGCATTGTTGATATTGTTATGTTGTCATTGTTCATGTGAAATGTGTAATTAGGCATGATTTATGTAAACCACGTGATTTATCATTGAATTGCATTTAGGATTCTCAGAATTTCCATAATATTTCAAAACCACTGTCTTCCATTGACTTATCTCTTTTCCGGTCAAAACAACCATTGCGATTTTCCTCTGGTAAACAGTTAAGTAAGCCTACGAACCCATCAACCGTAGCGGCTATTTTGAAGCCATTTCTTTGTTTCTGTGTCCTGTATTCCTTCTGGAGTGCAATCGGTTAAGTTATCATCGCAGTTTCTTTAATCGCCTATTTGGAACATGACAATCAAAACCAAACTTTTTTCGCCCTCTTGTATTCTGGGGGGGGGAGACATCCTCTGTGAAAAGCAGAACTTGACATTCAATACAAGATGTGGGTCAAGATCCATTGTAATCATTTGAAATCAATTTGTGATTATGAATTTTCGTTTCTCATGTGCAATACTTTTGGCCATGTGGTAGATATGTATTTCCTTTCTTATTTTAGTTTTAATTTAGTATAACCAATGTTTTTTGGTTTTAAAAAAACAAGAATTATATCATCACCGATATGAAAGAGTTTACTCATAACACTTTCTCATATGCATCTTTCCCAATAATCATTTTCAAGGCTCACTATGATTAACATGATCATTATATAGATTCTGTATAAACTCCCAAAACATAAGACCAATGATTGTTGAGAATGAGTAAAAACAATAAGCTACCTAAGACCTATAAGGCTTGTTTGGACTCATTTGAATGCACTTTTTCATGCTGATTACAATACATATTTATAATATTTTTAAACATGAGAAACGTTGTCCTCTAAGCGATTGCAGGAGCTCAGAGATTTAATTTCAACCTTTAAGTGCCTTCATGTATATTAAGGCGCCCCGTAGATAAACGCTATTCAGAAACTCTGTAGCTGCCTAGTGCAATGGGATTATCTACTTTTGTTCGTCTTTCTTATTTTTTTTCCTCTGGGATGACGCATTCAGGGTGTTTACCAAAAGCTACAAGCAAAATATGGATTGTAACGCTAGAACATGTCATGACAGTGGCTAGGTATGGAACTGTACAATGTAGATAGCTGTAATTTAGTGATTTTGAGGCACATTATCGGTTTGTTTTGCCCTAAGAGTCTTTCAGGTACCTCCGTTGATTACTGCTATCTATCTTTCGAATCGTGCTTACAAAAACAACTGCTCACGTAGGCAACCAAACAATCCTTCGATGAATGATTGCGTGTACATATTCAGAGACCGATAGAATTCAACCTAGCATTGCCGTTCCTGTCATCGCGTCTGTCAACCAGTGATAATTCGTTTCATGAGCTGCTTGAGTTTTCGCTTTCGCTTTTTACACTACGCAACTATAAACGCCCTCCTTGGTCGTTCCATCCAAGCCAGCACGCGCTACTACTACTTTTGATTTGGCGTACCCTAAGTCAGGCAGAATGGTGAAAGTATGGTGCATTTTTGGTGAAAAGTACCAAATTTGGCACGAGGTAGCTTTGATAATCTAAACCCATCTGGTCTAGGAGCCAAATTAATTTCCTTCCCATATGGCCGCCATTTGCCAATGGCCGCCAACCCATATAAAAAGTGGGTTATTATTGCAAATATGTGGTTGCAAAGTTTATTATATGTCAGGATAGACTTGATTTAGCTTTTCAATCATATTTCTGTTATTTCACCAAATCGTAGTTTACTTCAAAATGGCAGTCACACATTGGGCCTAATCAGATGCTTGCGCTACAGGGAAAAGCTGCTTATTTGTAGTTTACAGTGCAAACCCTGGGTTTCGGTCGTTTGATTTTCTAAGACCTTTGGGCCTTTAACATATCCAAACCTAACATTTTATTTTTAAATGCCAATGTACATGATATCAAAATGGCTGCCATATCAAAATGGCTGCAATTACAACATGTCGCTCCTGTAACCGATATGTGTAAGGTTAGTATTGATTTTATGTGCCATGTTCAAAATGGCTGCCACTATAAATTTAAATACATGCTGGCAGATGAGACATGGCCCTAATATTGGCAGAAGAAGGAAGCTGGGCATAAAACCTTCATGGGCGGATTTCGGCATTGTCAGCTGTCTACTTAAAGACTACTGGGGCAGTGGGATTTTTCTTTGTCAAGTTGTAACCTCCACGGTTTCTATTTGCCATTTACCAGGTAATAATTTTTGTGCTTGCTGGGTGCTGTCAATGTGTAATTTCTAGAACTTGTTGTACAATTTCCAAAAATAACCGTAAGAGAAACCAGAAGAGCGAAAAGAGTGGGAGGGGTGAAAGAACATGACTAATTGGAGAAGCTAAGCGTCTAATGTCATTCATTCTTCATTTTGTTATTTCTGGTAACTTGTCGAACCTCCATTCTATATTGTATGCATTCATCCCTTCATAGTTTAAGACTCTAGCTATTAGCGGTAGTTGTTCTGTCAGTGGATCAAGGGTGTATTTTGTAGTCAACCAGATACCAACATCTAACTATCTCGGCCAGCCACATGGAGAAGCAGGCTTCTACTTCATGCACCCAATGCTACTGCTCAAGGATTCCAAAGGGTCATGCTGCGTATGTGGACACTGACTTTGTGATTTTTTTTTTCTGTAGCCTTGTTCAGCCAGTACAACCTCACTGGCTCTGGCTGGCATTTGGTACCAGGAAGGAATCGCAGGTTCACACCAGCACATACTATTGCCCAGACCATAGGACCAAGACCTTAACTCTTTGTCTCTACTGATGGTTTCCACATCTTCAACCGGTTGCCACAAGGAAAGACGCCGCAGGGAAGCAATCCAAAATCTTCCCTGATGTGGTACAAACTTTGAAACCTTGAAGACTAACCTTGAAGGAACTAATGCCAACAATTGAAAGATTTGTTGACCGCATGTACGACAAAACAAGATCCATTGAGTTCATTCCACCTAACCTCAGATGCACTGTATCAACCTCAAACAGAGCAGCATATCAGGTAGGACATTGCTGGGGGCAACCAAGCAAGCATTTCTGCGAGCACCAGAGCTACCAGATCCAGCTGACTGGGGTCAAAAAATTGCAGCTTCACAGTCCTGGTGGACAACCTTTCCAGAGGCTCAAAAGCATACATAGCCAGGTCAAAACTGCTGAAGTGTGTGCCTGTAATGTAAATAGAAGATGTTTTTGTGGGTACAATGTCGGGCTGCTTCACTGAAATCATTCCTCAAGTCCTTGTCTGTGCATTGTTGCGCCAACATTGGGCAGACCAAGATATCCTTGTCTGTGGTGTCGTTGCTACACCCAGGTAGTGTCCTGATCTGCTTCCATGTTGCCCCACTTCTGCAAGGCAACCTTGGTTTATCCGATTCTGGTTCTAAATCTATTGAGGCAATCGCCATTCCAACCCATGATGAGTCTCTCCAGGTGGGTGATGCTCACCTGTTTCAATACCATATAATGTTCTTCTTTCCACAAGGCTACTCTCTTAAACTCCTTTAGACTGTTTTCAAGGGGTTGGACTTCTCTTGAGAAACTTCCTGGATTTAAGGCAGTTAGCAGCTGATCTCTGTCCTTACATAGGGTGTTTCCCATTAGATATTTGGCATGCTCACCCTCTGGCCTGCTCGCTACCTAAACCACATGTTTGGTGGAGCAATTCCTCCCTAGGATGTATAAGTGACTGTTGCCCGTTGACTATTCTTGATAAGCGGCAGGAGGCATTTAATGTTAGCATACTCTGCCATAAGTAGTACAGGACACGTGCCGTCGATCTTAGGGAATTTGGGCGAGCACCCCATCCTGTTCCAATGATTTGTTCAGATGTATGCGTGAACAGTAAAAAAACTTTACTCTCTTCTTTTCATGAATGTGGTCTTAATAAGAGAGATTGTGGTCAAGGTAACTCCTAGGTCGACAGAATTATCACAGTGCTCTAGGGGTCTTCCAGACCAATTTAATTTAAGCTGACGTTTGGCTTTTACGGTTGCGTAGATGGAAAGAACTATCGGTGTCCTTGAATTGGTTTTGCACACCGCTCTATAACCAAGAGCTATCAGACTGAGGTTGGTAGAGGAGCGATCGATATCATCTGATAGTGATTTCGAAAGGTTCCCATTGCTTTCTTCCTAGTGTCTAGTAATACGGAGGTCGCCGGTTGAATCCGGCCAAGCGCACATGTTTTTTTCACAAAACACTTAAGTGTGTGCGCTGTGCTATCTCCAGGGAAAGGTTATAAATATTCCCTCCTTGTCTACCTGGAGACTAAGTAGTTCAAATTTAAAACCAATTAAAATTGTATACATATAAATATACCGTGCTGATTCTATCGCAAGAAAAGCCAGTAATTGATTAGCTCAGGGTCAGAGCGCGCGTGGCTAGTAATCTGGAGTTTGCCAGTTCGGAATCCGCCAGGCGCAATTTTTTTTTAACACTTGTGGTGCGCTGGCTATCTCCTGTCTACGTGGAACTAAGTAAGTTCAAATTTCAACTTGGTTGGTGTAACATTTTTTGGCTGCTGTGGAGGATTTGTTGGATACCTTCGACTCGAAGCTATCGTGGATGGTAGAAACCATTCTTTCTTGCTGTTTATGGGTCATATCGGTGGATTCAATGAAGGTGTGCCTGGTTTTGATCCTTTCCTATACACTTCCTCACCTTAAGCAGTTGTGTTTTAACTAGAAAGGATCGGCTTCAACATGTGGAATACCTTTGATATCCTTTACGCACATCCTTGGAAAGGCTGTATGTATTTTCCGTCCTACAGCCTCTTGGTATGAATCTTCCGGGCAGTCTTATTTACTAGTTGGGCAAATTTTGTCATAGTTATTGAGTTTTGGAGTAACCTTCTTCACGTTCTGTAGTTCAAAGTCCGCTTAAAGGTCACTTTTGGTTGGTCTTACTGACTGCACATTGACTTAGAGTTAGTGGAACAGGATTCAGAACAATCTGGCTACAAGTTAGAGATGTTTTGCCAACAATATCTATATAGATCAGGATTGTAACACTCTCTTTCCAATGGGCACTATAAAATGATAGCGCAGTTTAGGGTCGTGAAGCGTGATGTAGATTTGAACCTGTCTACCAGTCCTTCCAACAGCTTTCCGTCTTTATTTGGCTTCATTGTAGCCCATTGGTTAGGCTGTTTGAAACTCGCCATTCAGAATGATGTTTCTTGGAATTCCCGAAATTGGATTGAGGGTACCTTAAATCTGCTAATGGAGGTTTGTAGACCGATATAACTATGACAGAGCCGAGCTCAATGGTGGGAGGACTTGGTGTTGTCAGCAGAATTGAGGTTGCTTCTACAACGGGTCTGTTTTCACACATAAGCACTTCCAAACTGTAGATGTGGTATCCCGATGGAAGGAATTTACATGGAAAGTATTTAGTAAGACCTTTGCATACACATTAAGGACTACCAAAGTACAATAACCTTGTGACAAGTTTCCCCATTTTAGATTTTCGCCTCCATTTTGGATTCAAGTCTTATTTGGGTGTATTAGTAAGGGATGTGAATTCTTCTTTCATGCAACTTGTTCAATCACAACTTAGGGAATCATAACAACAGAAATCAGAAACATTCATTCTTGATAATCAATGATAATGCTTCAAATTGGCCGCCATTTTGGATTTTCTGCATTTTGGATCAAGTTTGCTAATGTAAACAATAGAATTTCTAGTGGAGTGTCAATCAGGGTATTTTCTGTCTAAAATGGCCGAACGAAACACAATCAATTGCGTAATTGTATCAATAATAAACATAGAAAGCACGTAAAAACAGACATTTTAAACAGTGGCGGCCCTTTTGACATTTGCGGCCATCTTGTAAGGAATTAATTTGGCCCCTATACCAATTTTTTATTCAGCATATTCAGAAGCTACATCTTTGCCAAATTTGGTACTTTTCACCCAAAATGCACAGAGGTTTGATATCTTTCACCATTCGTGCATGACTAAACGCAAGTCTCGAATCCGAGCTCCATTCGTGATTTCGACTGTAAAAAGCGCCCTGTTTAGTCCTTCGTATACTGTTGAAGTTTAAGAACCCTGGTACCTTTCGGCGGTCTGCACCTTGCTTGCGCCATCCAACTTTATTTCTTAATGTCTAATGCAACATCGAGTGTCGGGTTCCTATTGATAGCCGAAAGGGCGTGATCTTGTCTCAATTTGAAACCCGGAGGCACGAGACTAGGTGCTCTATAGGTCACTTAATTCGGATTGTCCCTATACGATTTACGACATCGATATGATTAAAAAAGAGAAATGAAAACACAAGAAGTCGTAAATGTTGATCGTCATCCCGTCGGAATGGAAGCAACTGCCTCGTGCAGGAGCGTCCTGAATAAAACATCGATATCCGGTAACAAATGTAAGCAGTAATGTGAAACGAAGGTAAATTAGTATCAATTGTATAAGGCATTATCAAGTATCATTATGATATCGTGTTTTTTTTTCGGTGCCAAAGCCAAAACTTTTTAAGAGGCATTGTTTTATTATCCATGACATATCCTCTTTGACTGACCACTCTTTAAAATTTGGTACCAGCGAAAATACTTGGCATATTTTGTACCCAAAGGATCCACTTTTTTCAAAGGTCCCATATTATGACAAGCTCTGATTTTTTTTCTTTAAGCTGTTGGAAATAAAGGCTTGGCTGGAATTCGAACCCGAAAACATCCTCCTCACCCTCCTCAAAACAACCGAGAGAACAATCCAGGGTTGGTGGAAGATCGATAGATTAAATGCACATAATAATTGGTATTACGTCCAAAGATTTTCTTCTGTTTTTCCTAGGCATCGGCCTGAAATTTAGCGGACTCGAGATCATCCTACATCTGTCCGGTGTGTTGCCAGCCTGGGTTGTCAAGCACGTCAAGCTAGTTTGTACCTACTAGCCAATAGTGAGGTTTACGGGCCAAACGCGATGTGTGTACTTTGGCAATGTGCAAAAATGTTGGATTTTTGTGTTTGACGATCTATGAACAAAGGAAATTCGACACTTAAGGGTCCCGTTCATACTCACCTGCACTGCATTGCATGCAGTGAATTTAGTGCAATATTCCGTCACTTCCGCTGAACTCCTAATCGAGTTAACTGTCAGGTCACTGCAAGTCACAGGTTGCAGTACATTGCAGTAAACTTGCGAACGATTGCAGTAAAATTGCGGTACTGAATCCCACTGCATCTTGATGCATCACCAGTTAAAATTATTTTAACTTTGTGCAGTACTGGCTCACAGATACCGCGCATATTAACGTTAAGGGCAATTCCCGCGAAATAAAAGATATTTAATTGGGTGAGAGAGGAAGAAGTAAATATATGCGGGCAAATAACGAGACGATGACATACAATGGCATGTGGACGAAGTGCAATTTTGGTTGCCAAGGATATTCGCTGCGCCTGCTCTCACGCATCTAGAATTGGCATTGCAGTGCGCGTGCATCATACTGCCTTGGAATGCATATGATGCAGTCCTTTCGCTGCACTGCGTTGCAGTAATGAGGGCATACTACAAGCAATTGCATTAACTTTTGGTATGCTGCATTGCATCACTGCACTGCAATGCAGTGAAGTATGAACGGACTTTACTGTAATCAGCGAGTATGACATCTAAACCTATTGTGTTTGAAGGCTTGACACTTGTGTTATAAGGGGTGGGGGGGGTCCGCGTTGATCCCACATTCTGTTTTTTTTTCGCGCACATGTTTTAATGCAAATTATTTTTTTCGCCCAAAATTTTATCTAATGACTCATTAGCAGTTTTTGTACTACCCCCCCCCCTC
>JAMKCH010029459.1:0-17475 GCA_023653785.1 Ophioderma brevispina
CATCTCCAAATTCTGAATTGTGCATGTTAGGTTACTATCTTTAGTTCTAGTGACTATTTGTTAATATTACACAAAGATAATATATTTCGAACGTCTCTGAGTCAGACTTTAACTTTTTTAAAATTCACCAAAACTGTACACAAGCAAAGTGAAAATGACAAGCAGTACCTCTGTATCCCAGCTTACCCGTGCTTTTAAAAAATTCGAACCACTGCGTATATTGCAAAAGCGACTGGAAAAGCGGCGTAATATATTTATAAAATACTATCAAATTGTGCACAAGAAAGAACGAATAAAAAACAAGCCATATTTCGTATCGCGAGCACACATGCACGATGATTCCTCCATACAAAATTAAGGTTGCCGCTGGTTTGGTGGCCGAATTGTGCGTGTTGCCGAAATGGTTGTTGCCGAATTGGGTTGTCGCCGGAATTGGCTGGTGCCCGAATTGGTTGTTGCCGAAATTGACGCGCATTCCTTAGCAAACTAAATTGTTTCATTAGATATCTTGACTGAGCATGAATAATAAATATGAGAGATCAAGCTTATTCAAAAACTTTTTACTTAGCTGATTCCCGACTTGGCGTTTTGGTGTAGAACAATGCTCGTTTCCGGGTCCCATAGGCCAACTGGCTATAATTCTGTCCGTTACAGACAGAAAGAACAAATGCGAGTATATAGTACAGACACAGCCTGACAAGTTCGCAAAGCCATGACAAGCCTGAATTTGCACGTAGTTGCCGTGAAGATGATGTGATAAATTCTCAAAAAAAATGTTTTAGGTAAGTCGGGGGGGCGAGCTGTGGATCACGAAATGTCCTTTAAGTAAATTCATATCCAAAGCGGCGAGCGGCATGACAATATGTACTATCATGTACTAATTCACTAATCACCTATTCATGTATTTATAACACTTGTCAGGCAAAATCGGGAGTCGAATCGGCAGCATGGCTGACATCACCGTGGACGTGGTGAGAGGTGCTGATGAGACACGCCGTAAGAGTAGCGTTTCCGTATCATGTAAAATACGGAATATGTCATGACAAGTTTCGCAGGCAAAAATGACATGAGAATTACCGTGAAAACCCTGCAACCTTGAATGTGATTACAGAAATAAAATGATTCAAACATGCACCTGCCTGATTTTCTGTAGATCTATCGTGTCAATCAAATCAAATTTTGTCAAGGTTTTGCAGGGGAGGGGACACGACCTCCTCGATTTGGGCTTCCAAACGGAATTCTTACGTGCACACAGGGCCTCAGGGTGCGTACGGGAATAAATAATATAATAATAATATAATAATTAATAATAATAATAATAATAATATAATAAGAAAATACTACTAAATAATATAAGAATAATAATAATAATATACAATAATAATAATAATTATAATTATAATAATAATAATAATAATAATAATAATAATATAATAAAATAATAGATAATCAATTAATAATTAATAATAATAATAATATAATTATAATAATCATAATATAATAATATAATAATCTAATAATAATAATAATAATAATATTAATAATAAGAATTTGGGAATTAATGCAAATACAGAAACAGAAATATGATAATATATAATACATACAAAAATTGACAAGGAAAAGCAAGTAATTCGGGATAAGAGCCTGGTTGTAAAAACCCGATCACAAAGGTGCTCTCAATCCAAAGAGAAACGAGCAAGATTGAAAACAAAAGAATAGGCAAGGCAAATGATGCACAATGAAAAAATATCAGTCGATGTTAAACTGATAAAAGCAACAATTTACCTGTCTATTACAAAGTGGTTTCCAAAATGGACATAACCAATTAGAAAAAAACACTAAATTTTTAACCATATTACTTTATAAACTTAAAAAGTGTGATTTTACAGCCTGTTTTTAAAGGTATAAAGATATGACAGCACGCAAAAATCACATGGGATTTCATTCCAAAGACATGGAGTGAAAATTAAAACTAGAATGAGAAAGAGGAAGTCCTTGCAGTTTGGTGCAAAAGCCTATACTCTGCCAATAGCTAGGTTTAATCAAAATAAAGAAGGAGGGTCAAATCAGGTAAAATCTAAAACCCAGAACATAGCCTTTTGATTTGGAAAGCATCTTCAAGCATGAATAGATTCAAATCAAGAAGTATGCTCAAGTAAGGAGGACGAGCATCCGCCGTTGTAAGACTATGGGGGAGGTGTAAGTGTGCTTTGTGAATACGGCCCCAGGCCCGGAGCCAGGAATTTATGGGGGGGTTTTTTACGGAGGGGGTGCGCCGATTTGCCAGAAGTGCTTTTGCGTATCAACAAAAAATTTTTTTCCGGCTCGCTGCATGCGTCGTCGGTTGACCCAAATTTTCACCGTCGGCTACAAATGAAGACGGGTAGGGGGGGGGGATGACCATCATCGCAGCGTTCAAAAAAAAAAACAATATCAAACCCAGTCAATGCAGTAAGGCAATACTAGTATTAAGCGTGCTTATAACACTTACCAACAACAAATTTAGGCAAGCGACAAACTTTAAGTTATTGGGTCACGTTAGCTGCGCGCACCAGTTCGCAAGCAGATTAGTTCTGACAAAAATTGTGATTTGGCGTTCCTAGCTATCCGCGCGCGTAAAAAACAACCAATGCGTCCACTGTTGCGATCTTCGAAGGACAGCATGCACGTTAGAGCTCTTTGCCTTTACTGTTTCCAGGACGGGCATAGGCATCATGTGTGTTACAGATTTTAACGCATTATTAAACAAACGTAATACATGTAATATGCTGTGGTAATCTGAAAAAAATCACATTTCAGTATCCCAACAGCAATTATGTCATTTTATGGAAAACGTAAATTTACTAAATAAGAAGGATAAGTCATAACTTTAAAGGCCGGAGCATGACAAATAAACATTTGTAGATCACATTGGAAGAGTGCCTGCAAATCTAAATCGCCCACATTCAACTAATACTACTAAGCCTTCTCGCATTTTGGCTTCTTCGCATTGTTTCTCTTTCTCGCTGGCGGGTTTGGGGCGTATTTTACATTTTATCCGTGATTTCTCTCTCTAGCAAAAAACCACGGAATTTTTGTTTCCCCGCCCAGTTGTTAGCAGTAGTGGCCAACACAAAACTGGCATAAAAAGACGACGTGGCGAATGCTCATAATTTTTTTTTAATTCCCAATGACAACTTATTAATATCGGTAAACTTTCCGAAAAGAACGAATTGACATAGTATTAGAAAAATTGATGCGAAAGTATTTCTATAGGTAGGGCCTAATTCGGTCGCTAAAACTGGTTTCAGAGTGTGAATAGTCACGCTTAAAATGCTTCAAAATCACGAAATTCGCGACACGCCTTAACTTGGCTTTAAAATACTTTCCTTCACCTTTTCCTTAAAAACTTTTCTTCTCTTTCTCCCTAGTCTTTTTGATTGATCTCATCATACAAAAATATCAATATAATATATAAAAACATAAAGAGGGAAAAATACAGCATGAATGGTGAACATGGTATGAATGCTCATAAAGGGTTTTTTACCTCAGTGCCGTGCTAGTTTTTGTTTGCCGTGCAATAGCGTTTGGCATGCGTGACACTTGTGGTGTTTACGACCTCATTATTCGGCGTGCGTCTTTTAGACTACTAAAAGTAGCCATTATTTCGAAAATAACAGAAAAAGTACTTCGGTGACCCCTACTGTTTTCTTCAGAAATCGACAGATCTTGTTTGCGCGCAACTTTTATTAAAATTAGGACAAAAGTATATGAAAAAATGAATTTTACATTAGAGTGTGTACAAATTTTTGGAAAAATAGGGGTGTTAATGGAATTTTTCTCAAAAACGATTGGCGACCCATAATTTTTATTTTGATATTGACGTACCTCGATGAAAGTAATTTAACGAAATTTAACAAAATATATCGAACGGATCTATCGTGACCCAATCCACCTTAACATCCACAAAACCGGACTTTCAAAATGACAAAGAGACCATCAAATCCATAAACGGACCTTGTCATTTGGGGGGTGCGTCGTATTAAGAAAGCTGCTATAAACACTTACAACAACAAATTAGGCAAGCGACAAAACTTTAAAATCACAAACGGACCTTCAAAATGAAAAAGCGGACATTCAACATGCATAGAGCGGACTGTCAGATTTGTTGGGTGCGTCGCACCCCCCCCCCCCCCGGCTTAAGAATTCGCGTAAAGCAGAAGTGGAAAATCGCTCATGATTTGCGACGACGAAAAAAAAATCGACAAAAGAATGAGCGTGCTCATCCCCGAGTTTATTAAAGTCCGCTTGCGCGTACTCCATAGAAACCAAATCATAATGCAAAACCTTAACAGACAATCAAGAGGATTAAAATAAGGTATGACACTGTGGACGAACAGTGGGGTCCCTGGGCCTTGGATGACAGGGGGCGCTATAACGACTCGGGTGTAGATTTTAAAGGGGGAGACACAGCACTGAAAAGCTCCAGGCAAAACTCGGGGGATAGGCGATAATCTTGTGAATATTTGACTTACAACGTTAAAATTGGTGTATATGAAATCGCTGTGAAATTTCTGACTTGCTATAAGATAGATTAGTTAATTAAGCTTCTTTTTTTTATTTTGTGAATGTTGTTGAGTGACATTTCCAAAGAGATTTTATGAAGGGACCCGAATGTGTAGATTCCAAGGGCTGTAGCAAAAATATAACCTTGATTCATTAAAAATCGATTCAATAAACCTAAAGAACATTAAAGGATCTAAATTTTGATACTAAAAATTACAAATTCGATTGAAAAAATGACATTTGAAAAACAAAACAATTAGACATTGTGAAAACATCAGTGTAGGAACCCCTAAACTGGGATGGGCCTTGGGGTGATCGATGGCGCTATATATAGCCGAGTCGTTGCAATGCGAAGTTCAATACTTCATGGTCTTCACGGAGAACACGTAACTCTATACGTGAGGTTAATTAATACAGGAGGGACCATAAAATTCGTTGGTATGCACGTACTTTCGTATGTTGCCATCGCCATATTGAGGGGTAAAGGAGCAAAAGGACGACAGTCGCTACGTGTCACCCCTGAGACAATCCCGTGCAAGTACTTACATAAAGATACTGCATGCAAAAATGGCTGCCATCTTACTTGCAACAATCCTACAATAACAGGTTTTCCGTAAATTTATTTGAGATTTTGGCAATCACTTACTTTAGTCTGTGGAGCAGTCGATTAACCCTCGTCGTACCCAGCATTCTTTTGTAACACGGTTACCAAGGGAGGGGGGGTTCGAGAATTTGTCATACAAGCACCGATGCTTTTGAGTGTGGTACCAAGGATCGCTATTGTCCTCTTCTTTCCATTGCTACAAAATAAGTACCAACTTACCTAGTATGGCTTCACTATGACGTTATCAAGTCGCGGAGTCGGCCACCAATCTATTGGCATTTTCCACTGACAAATAGGCGAAAATCCAATTTTGCGCTTAAAATCGCAGGAATATCGTATTTTCTTTCACCCTTGGGTTTTCAGCTATAATGTTGGTCATTGGCTAGTTTTACATAAACATAGAGTTTGAGATCCATACGGTGCCATAATATTTTCAAAAAATGCACATAAAATCTCCTTGGGTGGCAACCCACCCCCTACCTTCGACTTTGACGGCATACCCTAAAACCCCGGTGAAGGTGCATACCTTCACATTTTTTTCCGCAAAAATGACCGAAAGGGATGAGAATGATTACCTAGAAAGCTTTTTACGAAAGTTTTTAGCATTTAGCGCACCGGAGCGAGTTCCATATGGGGGGGGGGTCGGTAATTCCTACACCCCCCCCCCTCCTCCCTTGGGTTCATCATTCAGTTCTGTTTATGATAATCCTTTTTTTTTGAAAAGGGTTGGAAAGGTTCTTTTCCAAAATATCATATTTGAATCACATACATTAATTTCTGATAGTCGCGTTTCTATAGTCATATTCCAAAATAGAGTTCGTTATAAACATTTTAAATGACATATGGGTTTCCAAAAAAAGAGAAAATAGGTTATAAGTGCACCAGGGCCGTAGCCGGGGGGGTGTAACTGACAAAAGGTCCGCTTTACGAGTTGGAAGGTACGCTTTGTATTTTGAGGGGTCCGGTTTGGATGGTTTAAAGTACTCTAGCTTGAATAAATGTTTTGGTTTGTAATCGTTTTATAAGCAGCTCGTGATACGACGAACCCCCCCAAAAAATAACAAAGGTACGCTTTATGCTGTTGAGGTCCCTTTGTCATTTGAAAGGTCCGGTTGTGATGTGAAAGTTTTCGCTTGCTATCAAAATTTGTTGTTGTAAGGGTTATAAGCAGCGCTAATACTATTGCATACGCATTGACTGGGGGTATGGATGATATTGTTTTTTTTTGAAACGCTGCGATGATGTATCCCCCCCCCGTTTCATGTGTAGACGACGGTGAAAATTGGGTCAACGACGAGCGCACTCTCTAAATGTAAACGAGTGAAAATTTCACTCCCCAAAGAGCTGAAAACACTCCTTGTAAACACTCCAAAAATGAAGTGGGTTTTGATACTCAAAAAGAGATTCCACTCAAAAAATAGTAAAAAAATCACTCCCAAAAGAGGGGATTTCCACTGTGAGGAGGGTTAACAAGTGACAAACACTTTTGAGTAGTGAAACGAAGGGGGACAACACGCGAAAAAACGAGTGGAATCCACTCTTTTTGGAGTGATGTTCACTCTTTTTTGTAGTGGGGAAATTTGCAACTTTTGAGTACACCAGTGCGAATTGTTGAGCTGTTTGGAGTGGTGTACAAGAGTTCCACTCTTTTAGGGGCCGTGACAATTCATTTTCACTAGCCTCGTTTACATTTTGAGTTAGAGAGCAGCGAGCCAAAAAAATATTTGTTGGTACGCAAAAGGTCCAACTTCTTGGCAAAATCGCCCCCCCACACCCAAACCACATAAATTCATGGCTACGGGGCCTGGGGCCGTATCACAAAGACCACTTACACGCGCCCCATAGTCTACAAAGGGCGGATTTCGTCCCACCTTACTTGAGCCTGGAATTGAGCGACTCTTTGATTTGAATCTAGGTCAGGGCTTGAAGATGCTCTGTCAAAATCCAAAGGCTTGTTCTGGGGTTTTAAGATTTACCATGATTTGCCCCTTACTTTTTTAATTATTTGATTCAACATAGCATATGGCCAGAGTACGAGGCTTTTGCACCAATCTGCAAGGACTTCCTCTTTCTTCAATTCTATGTTTATTTCACTTCCACGTCTTTGGAATGAAAATCCATCTGATTTGCTGCTGTCAATATCTTATACACTTTAAAGAAGGCTGTAAATCACACTTTAAGTTTACTAAATGAATATTGTTCAAAATGTTAGCGTTCGTTTGAAATTGTTATGGTCCCATTTTGGAAACCACTTTGATTATAGACAGGGTAACTGTTTGCTTTTTGAATCAGTTTAACATCGGACTGATATTTTTTCATTGTGCATAAATTTGCCTTGCGATTCATCTTGGTTTTCAATCTTGCTCGTTTCATCTTTGGAAATGAAGCACCTTGTGATCGGTTTTTACAACCAATTCTCTTATCCAGAATTATTGGCTTTTGCTTTGTCAATTTTTGTATGTATTATATATTTATCATATTTATGTTTCTGTTAGTATTTGCTAAAGTAATCAAATAATTATTATTAATTATTATACCGTACGCACCCTCGGGGCCCTGGTATGCACCGTAAAAAGAATTTCGTTTGGACATCCCAAATCGAGGAGGGTTCGTGCCCTCTCCCTGCAAAATTGACAAAATTGATTTTGACAACGATAGATCCAGAAGAAAATCAGACAGGGTATGTTTGAATCATTTTATTTCTGTAATCACAGTCAGGTTGTGTTGCAGGTTTTACGGCTAATTCTCATGTACAGTTTTGCTGCGAAAACTGTATATGAAAAGATTACCGTATTTTTAACTGATACGGAAACGGACGCTGTACTGCGTGAGTACCATCACCTCTCACAACCGGCCACGGTGATGTCAGCCATGCTGAAGAATTCGACTCCCGATTTTGCCTGACAAGTGTGTATATAATAGGTGATTGTGATTAGTACATGATAGTAACATATAGTGTCATGCGTCGCCGCGCTTTGATTGAAAATTTAAAAGGGCATTTCGTGATCCGCAGCCTCGTCCCCGACTTACCATAAAAAAGGTTGAGTTTTCCATCAATCTAACCCCCGGGGGGTCAGTCTTCATAGACAAGGGGTGGGTTGTTATTTCATCCGTTGTCCAAGAAATCACGTAAAAAAGGGTGTTTTTTCAGGATTTAGGCATGTTACGTACGTAACGTGAAAAGGGTCTAAAAATCATCCAAAACAAGAAAAAAAAAGGGTTATATTTCTAAATGAGGCAGGGTAGGGTTGGCCGGTAATTTCCCACCCCGGGAAATACATGGGCGGTAAATACCGGAATTTACCGGTAAATACCACAAGGCCATATTTTGCCCAAAACGGGAAATACTGGGAAATACCGGGAAATACTAAAAAGTGACACTTTCAAAAATTTAGTTTTTTTCAAAAATATCATTGTGAAAATGAAATACAAACACAGAGAAAGCACTTTCATGCAATATATCTTAATGACCAGGAGGGGGGTTGATGGTGTTATCATTTATCACTTAGGCCCTACTTAGTCTGGTCATTGATTGTAGATTTCTGCACTTTTCAAATGCAATCCATCATTTCTCTCAACAATTTTTTAATACATCAAAATTACTACATAAGTAGTGGGCTAATAGCCACAGGTAGAAAATATTTTACTAAATTGGCCAAGGTAAAGAAATGAACAGCAGACAGTGTAGGCCTAGTGTATCAAACGTACATGAAGATGCACAGTTAGAACTGGACTGGATGCAGAACCATCCTTCAACTTGCAATGGCAGCAGGTTCCCTTTTCATCATAACCAAAACCTATTATTGTCCCCAGGGCTTCATATTATAAAAATAGAGGAGAGCTTTACTCTCCTGAGCTCATTTAGGTGCACAACAAGGGGGCTCAATACACTTGCATGTCATATAAAAAACAGAGACCTTTCAAGTAATGAGGAACTCATTTTTTTTGACTTTCTGAAGACTGTGAAGAAAGCTGAGCTGTAGGAGTTCTGGAGCAATTGGGCTCCTCAGAAATGAAGGTCCTGATTGTCAAATATGTTAAGAACCCACACCCAGGGTATCCTCATCTGATTATCTAAATTACTACTATGCTTTTTTTTGGTTTATTTTAATCAATTACAAAGATTGATTTGCAATTTTAAAACACTTCAAACATGCCCAATTTCAAAACACTCGCAATATTTTATAAACTGTACAATGTATTTTTGAGATTAACCCCCCATGCAGTTCTTTCAAATTGTACCACATCTCAAAATTTTATGCACCTGTTGGTGAATACACAGTGCGATTAGCGCGGACCGCCCAACACTGCACAATTACGCAACAATATTGGCATTGAATTCGTCGCGGTCATGCTAGTCAGCAATACTCTGCGTTTTTACTAGTTTGAGCCCTTTTCAACTATTTTTTGGTCAATTCACACACAGCTTTTGTGATAAAATAATAATATTGGATTAACGGTATTTTACTATATATAATTCGCTGATAACAGAACATAAAGCGCCCATCCCAATGCCAAGAAAAAAAATCAAAATCAAGCTCGTCTTCGACTCGCCCGAAATCTGATCTAAGCTCGGGCGATATTTTCTGTTCTCAACTTCAGCCATCTCCCCAATATTATATAATTATTTCCCGGTTATCGACCAGGTAATGTTCCCAGTTTTTCCCGGTATTTACCAGTATTTCCCGCTATTTACCAGTATTTCCCACTATTCCCGGTATTTCCCACTCTTTCCCGCCCTAGGTGGGAATTACTACCTTTCATTTGCCGGGAAATTGCCAACCCTGTAATGAGGACTTACGCGTTTAGGGTCCTATATTCATGCATAAACAATTTAACCAGTGTTCCGGAATCTGTGTACTTGCCATCAACCGTGCTTTTCAAATCCCTACATTTCCAACCATACAATGCAATTTTAGTACCGGCTTAATGGTTTGAGATGAGAATGAGGACTCCTTGTGATGCCTTATTATGTCCACCACCAAAATTGTTCTATATCACTTCACCAGTGAACGGACAGTTTTTATGCATTAGAAAACTCTTAATTTTTATTTAAATGTCAGTCAATTCTAGTTTATAATTTTCTTAAAATAACTTTTTGGGACATAATTTGGGGTGCATATTGCGCGGATTCGGCAATTTTCAGGGAAATGCGATTTATCGCTGGCCATTGCAAATTCGGAAAATAAGTGCCGAAAAAACGTTCTCTAAATACGAATTCTCCCGGATCCTTAGACCCATAGGACATGTCTTGAAAACTAAAACTTACATGCATTAACTATATTTTATCTGCTTTATATACCGTCGACATTTTGCCTATATGCTTTTAACAGTTTAACCCATTGTTTTTTTAATTAAATTTGCATTAGAAAATGTAGGTCCGAAAGCAAACATTGCTTGGCATGGGTTCCGCGTTTCGCTCCGCGAGAGAGAGCTTCACCCTGCATTGCCACATAATATGAATTTCTCGTGAACCTTTAACCAATCAAGTCTGTTTTACTTTTATAAGCCCATTAATCATACCTATATTTTGCTTTAGTGGAATCACTTAAAAATTTCCCAAATTAGTTCTTCAATTGCATGAAAAATGTGCGGTTGGAAAAAGTGAAGAGTGCATGTAGCGCAAGGGCCGCTAAGCAGCCACATCGTCGACTTTTCGAAATAGTCGTACCGCCGACCTGTGAATTATGGATACGCCCCCCCCCCCAACCATGGCTAAAACTTTCCATTTCAATACTTCATTGGATACAATCCTGGCTAAAAATTGACGTCCCCAGATAATTTTCTGAATTACCCCAAGCTCAGACAAGCCTTCTGATGTCCAAAAGGAATATGGTTTGGGGTTTTTACGTATGCACGGAGGATAATAATAGCATCAATACTTGTTAGGGTAGGGAGCAGAAAGACAAATATTGTTTAGGGTATGCAACAAAAAATGCGCTACTACACTTGTTCGGGCGCAAATTCCATTAAGTACAGTTAGTGGTGCTATTGCGCTGCTGATACGTTTAGGGGTGAAAATTCAAGCTTCAAAAATGACGTATTTAGGGTGCTTTTGGATGCGGACACGGATGATACCCCTTGTCATTGAAAAGTGCCCCCCCCCCCCCGGATCTCAACCGTCAGACGTGCAAATTCAGCTGTGTCTGTACTATCTAATTCGCAATTTTGTATCGTTCGGTATGTAAACGGACAGAAAATTATAGACACAGTGGCCTATGGACCCCGGAAACGAGATGTGTCTAAACCAAAACCGCAAAGTCGGGATCAGATAAGTTAAAAAGGTGTGAATAAGCTTCTCAAGTCAAGGATATCTAATGAACAATTAAAACAAACTAATGACCAATCAACTGCAAGCCCTAAAACTAGGAAGAAATTATGTAGACCAAAAGACATCGAAACCAAGGACAAGAAGAAGAGAGATAGACCACTTAATACAAAACAATGAGCTGAAACCAGGTCGGGAAAAGAGGACGACGGACCCAAATACCCTGACCATGTGTGCTTATTCTTTTTTTACTGTTAAAAAAATACAGCAGGGATTGTTATGTGGCCATTGCGGGAACTGCGGTCTCTAATAATTACGGGTGAGGACTGATGAACTGTATGAGTATCATAAAAATAATACCAAGGAATGCGGTATTTGCCCTTCATGCGATCTTGCCAATGCTGCTGTGCTAGGCGCATCAATTATCGGAAAGCGACCCCGACAACCCCTTTTAAGCACAAGGAGACCAAGGAAGAATCGAGTTATGCTAAAAATTAACTTTTGGGACGGACCCAGATCAACTGCGAGCCCAAAACCAGAAAGACGGTAGACAAAAGATTATGAAATCAAGGATAACAAGACGAAAGATAAATACCTGAGAAGAAACCCGAACCTTGTAGACCTCCAACCAGTCTGATAAAATCGACTCTCGGCGGACCTTACAAGAAGAAAGGAAACGTTCGAAAAGTTTATTATTGCAAACTTTCAGAGTATCAAGAATAAAACTGCCGACTTAGAAATCTTTTGATGCGAAGGAAAGCCCCGACGTCATGCTGGGATGTGCAGCAAGCTTACGAGAGTCCACGTCATCGGAAATCTTCCGAGCCATATAAGTCATAAGGAATGACAGGAAATCCAAGGATGGGAGGAGCTTTCATAGCAACCAGAGATACCATACAAAGACTGAAGACCAGACTTGAATTGCAACAAAAACTGTGAGCTAATTTGTGCAGTTTACTTCTTGATGATACCACAATTATGTGGTCATAATACAGACCAAAGACTGATGCCCAGGACGTAGAGGACAGCCTATCAAAAAATGTTCCAGGAAAATAGTTCTCCGTATATAATATGAGTGAGACTTTACATTCTGCCTGGTATGACATGGAACCCTCTTTTTGGATTATAATCAACAAACAAAGGGAGATATAGAGCAAAAAGAATATAGCTGGAACAGATCCCCTCCCAACCCTCTCATCTAATCTTCAACACGCTCAATCAAATGTGTTGCCACAAACCTCCCAAATGCGTTTCACAAATTCCCAAAATACGTCCCAAACACATTCCCTCGTTATTCCATTATCTCCACCCAGTATCAACAACCCATCACTAGACTCCATCCCGCAAAACCCACACAAACATTCCATAACCATCCCTTGACCCTCGTCCCATTCCCTCCACATACCAACTATCCACCTCTTTATATCACCCCCCGTCTCATTCAAGATATAATCCCTGTCCCCCACCCTCTCGATCACTGTATTCAATACCTGGTCCTCCCCACGGCCACCACATTTTCCACCTACAGACCTAAAACCTTCCCAGCCAACCCCATATTTCCCCCCCCCTAAACCCTCCACGATCATGCCACTCACCATATCACCTACCTCCACGCCCCATTAAACTATCCAATCGTTATCCTTTGACCCCTACTCTCCATTATTTCGTATCAAACTTCCGTCGTCTCCACCCGAAGTTTCAGAACAAGTCTCCTTACCCCCGGCACCCCCACACCATTCTCGATTTACCCGGTCATATTCCCCACTCGCCGGGACCCAGTCACAACGGATGAAAACATCCTGGATTTGTGTTTTACTACGCACCATCACTTGTGAACGAGATCCACGATCACCCAGATTTTCCGACCATCTTGCGGTTATGCGTTAATTTTCATCTAAAGAATCCAATGCCATCTAAACCACCAAGGGGAGGACGGTATCCCAGTGGAAGAATTAGATGAAATTAAATTTCAAAAAGAAGCCCAGGACGTTGCCGACACTATTTATCAATCAACATCCTGAAAACTAAAAACTGTTATAGGAGAATTGGGGTAATTTCAGGCTCGATGTGCAAAGCTGATGTGAAAAATGTACCAACTAAAATGATTTCTGGTCGTCCTCGCGTCCTATGGCTCACACAAATGAATTCTGAAGCTTTGCCGGAAGAAGGAAAAGAACTATAATAAGCAAAGAAATTAGGAGGAGTGAGCTGGTGGGAAAAGTACAACAAAATCAAAAATGAGGTAACACAAGATTCAGGAAGGCCAAACGTCCCAAATGTGACATTTCTGAAGTAGGAAACAAAGAATTTTGGAACCTTGTAAAGAAAGACTGACGTAAAGACAATGTGGTGTTCAAGCCTGAAATCTAACAACCAGACTGTGAAGAGACCAAGGAAAATGATATCTTAGCAATTCAATTTCAAGTCTTACCCGAGAGGGACGATAATATCCAAGATGCAACCCGAGTCCTCACCCAACCATGCCTGAAATAGACTTTCAATTCAGGGATAGGAAGCTGTTACTGGAGCTGTGAAAGCCTAGAAGACGGTGGATATCGCCATCTTGGACTTAGAGTAAAGCTTTGACGTCGTACCCCACCGCAGACTACTCCAGAAGTTAAACTATTATGGGATTAGAAACAAACACTTAAATGGAGAAGATCATTCTAACAAAATCGCCAGCAACGCACTGTTGTCAACGGGAAGACTTCTAATTGGATGCCAGTCCTTAGTGGTATTCCGCAAGGACAGTCTTGGGACCACCATCTATTTCATATTTTTCATAACGACATTACAGGACTCGGTGCAGCTAGAAGCTAGATGGATTCGCTGATGACTATTATCTAACAAAAACACGTTGACCACAAAGATGAGATAGTCCCTCAATGACCTGGACAGCGTAGTAAACTGGGCAGAAAAATGGGGCATGAAATTTAACGGCATCTAAATGTAATGTCAGAGACTGACCAGGAGAAGGGATCCTGGAAAATCAAATTACAACATGATGGGGGAGCAACTTGAAGAGTCCAAAATCACCAATGTTTAGGGAGTACATGAAAATAACTCAAAGGGAACAAGCAAGTTAAGCATGCTACAGAGAAAGTAACAAAGGTCCTCACTTAATCAGAAGGACTTTTAGATGCTCTAGGACAGGAAGGGGAAGCTTTATCAAACCTTAGGTAGACCTCTCTCGAGTACGCTTTTATCACTTGGAAGCCAGTGACAAGAGAAAACTGGAATCTCATTGAAATGGTGCAACGGAGAGCTGCCAGTTCGTATTAAGGGACTTGACAGATTTTCAAGTGTTGATGACATGTTACAAAATCACATGGGATCACATGGAGAAAACGAGGGAAACCAAGTCTAGGCCTTCCCCCAATAAAATACTTATGGGGAACTGGGATCGACTTCGACCAATTACGCCACCACGAAGTTTGAAAGACCCAAAGACGGGACGAACACAACAAGCAGATCAAAGCAATCAAACTTTATCTCAACAAGCCAGTTTGCAGGCTATTTTTCCCATCAACAATGTATCTTGGAAGTTCCCCCCCTCCCCCAATCAATGCTGAATAATAGACCCTAACCCATTTAAAGCTGCGTTGACAGACTTCATTGGTGCAAACTACCAGCAGTCGCTAAAACAAAAGAATTAGGCAGACCGCTCTCATCAGCCCTGTGTTACCCTCACGGGGAGGTCTACGGGGGAAATAATCTACAAGGTACAAGGTAACAATGTATAAGGGTGAGTCAAAAAAAATGACCGATTGTGTCCGCCATTTTCAATTTTTTAAGTATCATATCCTAACATATTTGGTATAATTCTAAAAGATGGGTTTATATCTTTAAATTACTGCAAAGATCATTCAAATCGGTTAGATATAGCCGAGCTAAAAGGCGTTGAATCAAGTAGTCGGTTTTCTGCGCTGTTCCACGGATTCACATTGAAATGAACGACGTTCAGCGAAGGAAATTCAGTGTCCAGAAGAAAATCAGGTATTTATTCACCGCAGATTCTTGATTCGAAAGAAGGTAGCTCGATCTAGGACTTACAACCGAATTCGGAATTTTATAGCAAATTAAAATAATGAAACAAAGCTTTCCGCAGACACCACATATGTTGAGTATATATTATTTAAAAAATTCAAAATGGCGGACACCGGATCAGGGGTCAAGTTTTTTGACTAACCCTGTAGAAGGTTTTTTTTTTTATGGAATATCAAAATACACCCCTCTTAAGGTCTTTGCATAGTGTCATGCCACTTACGCTTTGCCGCTTTGTTAGGGACAGACTAAAATACTGCGAGAGAACTCCGCGTTAGTCCGAGGTAGAACTAAGTCAAGGTTCCTCTGACTAGACACTCCACATATATTGGATGGTCGTGTACTAGGTCAGAGCATTAGTATAAAGCTATTACGGGGTCCATCTAGTCCTGATGATCCATACGAGATTAGTCTTTTTTTTTATGGCTGCTGTTATCTAGACGATCTAGTCATGCATGAGTTGTGTGTATTGAAAGTGCCATTTAAAGGTCATTTCGTGATTCCAGCAAATTCTGTTGTATTCAGTTCACTAGATAATCCTTTAGAAAAGCTTATTCACAACTTTTTAGCTGATCCCGACTTTGGCCGGTTTTGTTTTATGAGCAAATGCTCGGTTCCCACGGTCACATAGCCCACTGTGCTGTAATTTTCGCTAAGTTTATTGGACAAGAAAATACAAAATGTGAATTCTTACAGGACACGACCGGATTTGCCCAGTAAGATTGACACGCAGGATACTAACGTAATGGTTCAGATGATATGAAATATCTAAATCTTTTTTGAGGTAAGTCGGGGGGACGAGGCTGTGGATCACAAATGCCCCTTTAAGCAAGATACACAGCTTCGGCTCTAACTTTACAGCTGCAATTAAAGTGGCTTAAATATTCTTATTTGTATTAAACATATATGTAGGCCTTCTTGAGAGTCTTCTCATCATGTGATAACCATTTTTCCAGGATTTAAATTCACACATTATGAAATTTCAGGTGAACTACCATTGTTGTGTCTGCATGGGCTGCCAAATTTTAACAGCTGTGTACCATGTTGACATGAACTTTTGTGGGAATAAATTGTAGTAAAGAATTGGTAAGACAATTATTCTTACAGACTCTAGGAGGCTGTGTATGTCAAAAGAAAATATTTTTCTTTTTAGTATGGAAATTAAATACATTACATCTCAAAACCATTCAAACCTTAAATGGTATTGGAACTCCACAGAACAGTTGAACTTATGGCACCAAAAATTATGTCAAATTTTAAAAGATGATGCCGTAGTTCCAATTATTGGAACTAGGGGTTCCATCACGCATTTTAAAAAACTGGCATTACGCACTTGACTTACAAATCCATACAAATGTCACTGATTCTTTTTGTAACGGATGTGCCGTTTATGTAACTGTACTTAACGAGGTGGTTGGCGTCAAAAACTGGCGCAAAATGAAAGAAAATTGGAGGCACGAAAATTTTTGGGCCCATTGATACAATTCTAATCCAATAAACTTGTAGAAAACGGGTTCAGAATACCTTAGTATGCTTAAAAGACGATCCTAATATTATATATTCAAGGTGTGTGCGCATGCGCGAGTGTGTGAGTGTGTCTCTGAACAGGGTGGAAGAAAACTGTCCCCAATTACCAAGTTTTTGGTTCTTGAAAATCCCGATGTCATACCCTCGCCTAATATAAACATCCAGGACTGCTGAATTTCATTTGATGCCTCCAAAAACTACTCTCATTTTTGTAAATTCAGACTTTATCGCGCAACTGACGAGTTACACCGGTCGGCAATTTTGCAACCTATTTAACTCTACTTGCGTATAGACCCCGAGATGCGCGAGACATTTTGAAACTTCGTCGAGTATTTTACGATGATACACCAGGTCAGGCCATTTCTTTCATCACTGAGACTTCTACATCGATGATGTATGGACATGAAACTTGTGGGGCGGGGTCGATTGTTGATGCCGAAAAAATTTTAAAAGTCACAAACAAGGTCACAGGGGTCATTCAAGCCAG
>JAMKCH010029460.1:0-109667 GCA_023653785.1 Ophioderma brevispina
ATTTTATCCGATGATCCTACCTTCGTGCTAGTGCTTTAATTTGTGGTCTAAAATTAGTGTGAAAGTCAGGGTTTATGTGTGTTAAGAATAATTTTGTTTTTTGGATCATGACCTTATTGAGGTGAAAATTCCCAAACTGGTGCATTGTGGGATGGACTCAATACACCCTCTGATTTGGTAACCTCATGTGACCTTTGTCCCCACTCACTAACCGCAATGGCAGACGACACTGTATTTGGTGAAAGCTGCATTTTGTAAAAACAAAACATGTTTAAAATTAAAGGTACCATACTTGAAAAATAACCTCAAAATGGAAATTGGACAGAATGAATTCTCTGCATTGCAGGTTAATGATTGGATCACACCATGCAAGTTATGATATATTGATTAGACTTTGTATTGATAAAAACTGGTGTGCAGTACCTCTTATCCTTATATTTAAAGAAGCATTACAATTGTATGAAGGTCACAATAAAATATGCATTGGGCTGCATTTGCTTATAGTGCATAATTCATAGAGGTGTTCCGAGGGAGATGATTGAAGACGAGAGATTTCTACATTACGTTGTTCAGATCAGCAATTTAGAGTAAATTGAAGGTGTGATGTAGACCATGTTTGCTTTTTGGGGGATGGAATTGTTCTTAGTAAAATTTCTTTAATAATTGTCATTGTAAATTTATAATTTAAATTTTGCTTTCTAGTGAATTTTAAATGGAGGAAATTACAGTGTGCATGTTTTGCTCAAGATTGTCATTATGATAACATCGTGAAAGTGATAGCATGTCATTGAACTTTTAGTCTAGTTGTGTAGTATTATACTCTGGCTCATAATTGGGCCATTCTTCAGGAAATCACACACGTGACCGAACTTTATTTGCCCTCCATGATGAAACAACCAATCTAGCGAAAGTGGAAACATTATTTTTGGTTAGGTTTTGTCCACACCTAACCAAAAATATCGTTTCCACTTTCGCTAGATTGGTTGTTTGGTCATGGACAGCAAATAAAGTTCGGTCACGTGTGTGACTTCCCAAAGAATGGCCCTATTTCTTGGACAGTTTAGAACGTACGCCCGCTTTCCCGCCAAAATGGCGCGCCGTTGTGTTGCACATAGATGCAGTACACGCAAAGATCAATGCGCGCGTTTGTTATGTCCAAGAAATTATGGCCCAGAGTATAGTGCAAGCCATCAGCAGGATCAAATTCTGCATATTGAAGAACACTTTGTACTCTTTTTCAAATTGCTCATGACATTAGTCGTTCCCGTAGTCATTAACAGAATGTACTACTCTTGATTTAGCACAGTTTGTATTTACCCAGAAGGTGCAATTGTGTCTGTTCTATCAATTGGGATGTTGAATTTAGATTTTAAACAGGAATAGCCATCATTTTCATCAGCTTTATAGTGTGATTCCTTTATTATACAGGGAAATTATTGGCTATAGACGTTGTTCTATTGAGCAATATTTTCCGAATCAAACCGGGTAAAGGATTAAAACTGGTTAATAGAAAATTACTTTCTCTGGATATTTGTTGCTACTTTTTACCGAGGAAATTCTCTCTGGCAAACATCCTTGTTTTGGAAGGATTTTTATCTGAGAACATACCAGATCACGTCAATAGAAAAAGAACCTGCTCCGCATCAGTGTGCATGCAGTAGAGAAACCAGAAATTGGCTGGGTTACTGAAGCAACAGCGCAGCTTACAATTTAGATCAACAACACCCGGGTTGATGCATGGAGCAGCGAAACGACTGCAAGTGCACGCCATGCTCATTGTGTTTTATAGCGTAATGCTCGGCGCTGAAGTAACTAAGCATCTCGCTTAAAGGCTGACTCAGAGTTCCCGAGGAGGGCGCCCTCAATTTTCATACAATTCGGGTTTATTGCATACATAATGCTTGTCCGTATATTAATCACTGTGAAATAGCTAAGCTCAAATCGAAGTTCTTCATATAGAAAATCACAACTTTGTTATAATATTCCAGATCCAGAATTTTTGTTTTGCACAGTATCCTATGGCACTGTCATCCATACACAAATGTTACTGCATGGAAACAAAAACTCTGATTAGTCTCAAACTTTGGAATTGAACAATTTAGGTGACTATCTTTAGTCCAGATGACTATTTTCAATTATTACACAACAAAAATTATATTTCAAAATCTCTAAGTTAGCCTTTAACTGGACATCAGATTTTGGGCGAAATATTGTGAATCATCAACCTAAAAACGTTATAACCTATACATGGAGTTCTATATGGCCATATCACAGAATTTTGCTATCATTCCCGGGGTCAATCCACAATTCATTGCGATATTGACCCTTGAGTGTGATCTCTACCCAGCAAATTTCACTTGGGTCACTGAAGTCGGTTTTTTTTTCCAAATGCTTGCTCCAGTAGAAATTACCCTCTCTCCACTATCATGCACTCTTTACCCAGGAAATATCTCACCGGTAAAATACTGGATTCTCAATAGAAAAACGCTATATATCTCATGCATCCTGAGTTATCAACAAAATGCCAGCAAAAAACCCTCTCATCAGGCCTGCAGAGTTCAATGCTTTGAGGTCAGAAGATGAGAATGATGTACATAACCACTTTAAGAAGCTTATGATCAATCACTTCAATCCATAGAAGAAATGAAAATGCCATCACTATGCTACTGTGTTATGCTGTGCTATTTCAATCTATTAAAATGTGCCTAGTGGGTATTTGGATTTGGCAGCACTGCATCATTGTTGGTTAAGTTTACAATTATTGGACAGAGAGATGGCATTTTAGTGGTAGTGTACATTGTACAATGACCTACTAAAAAGAATCAAAATGAGCTTACAGAATAGCACTCAATTTAATTACGAAGTGCTGCTTGCAAGTCGAACTCATTCCGTCGGATTTGACTTGGGTGCGTGTTTTAAAGAGTGCGAGTTATTTTTGGTTGAATCGTTTGCTATCACGATGCCACATCAGAAGTGGGGCACGCCATGATTTGGGCCATTTTGACGGATTGCTTGGGTATTTTTAGTACACTGTGCTATGCAGGTAAGGTGGTGTTTTTGGGTGGCAAAGCTGAATCACAATATGTAGACAAGTATAGTATCGGACTATCTGATGAAATTGTCAGATACTGTATAAGAATGATTCAAGCAGCGTTAAATGGGAGTGTATAAGAATGAGGGGCCCTGATTCTTAGAATTCACATGAAAAGGAAACCTAAGATCTATTGGCTATTCAGGACCCATCATCGCACCTGAATGAGTTTCACAAAGAGACTGAAATCACTATTTATTTGGATTTGCAATTTTTGCACATTCTCATTAGTCTGCACATTTGTGTGTTGATTTTGATTAGTTTAAACCACTGACACGTCAGGGGTCGCCATTTTGATTAATTTAACACTGACACGTCAGGGGTCGCCATTTTGATTAGTTTAACACTGACACGTCAGGGGTCGCCATTTTGATTAGTTTAACACTGACACGTCAGGGGTCGCCATTTTGATTATTTAACACTGACACGTCAGGGGTCGCCATTTTGATTAGTTTAAAACACTGACACGTCAGGGGACGCCATTTTGATTAGTTTAACACTGACACGTCAGGGGTCGCCATTTTGATTATTTAACACTGACACGTCAGGGGTCGCCATTTTGATTAGTTAACACTGACACGTCAGGGGTCCGCCATTTTGATTAGTTTAACACTGACACGTCAGGGGTCTCCATTTTGATTATTTAACACTGACACGTCAGGGGTCGCCATTTTGATTAGTTTAACACTGACACGTCAGGGGTCGCCATTTTGATTAGTTTAACACTGACACGTCAGGGGTCCGCCATTTTGATTAGTTTATAATAATAATAATAATAAACAGCATTTATAAAGCGCCTTATCAAAAGGGCAAAGCGCTGCACAAAAGCATAATTATAAAAGCTACAACTTAACTACAAACAACTTATATCTTACAGTTATACAGCATAATTTACAGGTCATAAAAAGTACAGCAAATTGAAACAAAATAAATAACTTAATAGCTAACATTTGAAAATGTTAACAAGTCATGAGGAGAGGTTGTGGAGAGACACAAGTTAAGACGGAATAAATGAGTCTTCGCTTTTTTGAAAGCTTTAATGATGTCCTGGCGGATGTTTAGTGGAAGTGAATCCATAGACAAGGAGCAGCTGCACTGAAGCTCTTGTCTCCATATGTCTTCTTATTGTACGAGGGATGTCCAACAACGAAAACCATCGCTCCCAGATCTTAGGCTTTTAACCCCAGGAATATGAAGATTGAGGAGATCACACAGGTACGGCGGTAGAAGTCTGTGGAAACTTTTGTATGTGAGAAGCATGAGTTTAAGGCAATGCGTGATTTAACCGGCGAGCCAGTGGAATTCTTTGAGAATTGGGGAATTATTGGTGCCTTCTACCTAATCCAAAAATGACTTTAGCAGCTCTATTTTGGATGGTTTTAAGTTTCTAGTGCTTCATTCATCACGGAATACTGTACATTGCTGAGTTGGCAGACTCGATACGATATTAAAATCTAAAGAACGGACACGGGGTGACAACTTTCAAACGTGATGAAGCGAGAATTCTGTATATATTGCGAAGATGGAAATTGGCGGATTTGATGGACTTCACATGTTCCGACATGGACATACAACTGTCGAATATCACGCCAAGATTCTGATTGTTGCAGACTGTGAAATGATACTGTTTCCCAATTTTGATTGTTAAGTTCTTAACAAATTTGGAGTTAAACACAGAAGAAGCAATAAAAAAAACTCAGTTTTTTTCATCATTTAGTTTCAGTTTATTCATCTTCATCCATTCACTGATTTCAGCAACACATTTGACAACAGGCCTAAGTGCATTTTTTGGGCACATCCTCTCCCTTGTATCGCACTCTAAGTACAACGTATGTCATCCGCATACATATGATGGTGAATATTGTATTTGCGGATGATAGCATCAATGCAGCAAGTGTACAAAATAAAGAAGAGGGGGCCTACCACAGATCCCTGAGGCATTCCATAAAAAGAGGTTTAACCCTGACACGTCAGGGGTCGCCCCGACAACACGTATGATCGGCAATAGAAAGCACTACGAAAGTAACTCCTGAAGCCCCACTGGCAATTAGGCACAATTGTGCTTTGGGTTGCCAGTCGGCTGTTTTTCCTCCAGCGACAACGGCGGAAATAGCATTAAAGTCCCACCAGCAATAGGCAGCAATGGGTCTCTTGAGTGGAAGACGTCCCACCAGCAACTCGCAGCAGTTGATTTTTGGCCATCTCCTGAGGAGAAAGGGTCACAGTGACAATGCAAAGCAACGGCTTTTTTGTTCAACTTGCTTCCGGGTTCGGAAAATTGACCTTTACCCATTTGCCAAATTCAGAAGGTACAATGTACACTCGATGTTTGGGGAGAACCTGGAAATAAGCTACGGAGGATGTCTCACCGGCAATAGGCAGCAGTCCCTTTACAACTATCTTCTGAGGGGAAAGAGGCCCAGTGGCAATGCACAGCAATGGGTGTCCTGAGGGGAGAACATCCTACCAGCAACTAGCAGCAGTGCTAAAAGGTGAAATAGTTCCTGCAATTCGGCAACTGAAGTAAGTCAATTGCTGGATGTTGCCGTTCTGAAGGTGTTAGGGTTAATTGAATTATTCCCATTTGAAAAGTGCAATTTACACCAAACTTTCCAGGAGGTCCCTTGGGTGACAGGAGAGGTTCTAGGCATGCAAAAGTCCTTTTTGAAAAATACTTCATCATACATGTAGTACCTCAAAAATTCAGCTTTAATCGTGTCCACACGGAAGCTGAAACGTCGGAGTTTCAAAACTCAATGCCACTGTTGATTCTGATGTGGCGTTTTGATGTTATGAGCAAATTATTTGTAACACACTGCCCTATAGGCCACTGTGTTGTTATTTCTTTCCGTTTACAGACAGAAAATACAAAATTACAAATTTCTTCGAGTGTACACCGAATTTGCGCATAAGATTAGGCACACACACACATAGTACTTGGGCCAACTGTTCAGATGATATAAAAATCTCAATTTCTTTCAGGTAAATCGGGGGGGGGGGGGGGGTCCAAGGCTGTGGACCACAAAATGCCCCTTAAATGTAAAGCTGTTTGAAAACATATATTTAAACAGAAAAAAACTGTTCAAAATTGAAAAAAAATTGAAGTATTAATTCCTGCTAAAATATCCCTCTATATAAAGTGTCTTAACTGAATCACTGCATCACTGATGCTCTCCACATGCATTTCACAGTAATTTCATGTTATTTCATACATGATTGCCTGCAAATCATCAGACAACAACACATTTCCCAGTCTTTTACAGTTCAATGACTCATTAAATTCATGAAATCATATTCACTGAAATGCCTTATTTTTAGTTGGTCAATTCTAAATAGCAATCAAGTTCTAACAATTCCAATTAGCATAATTGCATCAGGCTCATCACAATCACAGCAGGCACAGAGCATGAGGTAGGCATGATTGATGTCACACATGACAAAAACACTACATGCATTAGTACTGACTGTACCTGCGCTATCCAAAAGCCTTCGGCCGCTCAATGGTCAGTGGATTTTTGGATAGTGTGGGTACAGTCAGTACTATACATGCATATGACTCTGTACTTTGAAGGATGTGCCACTGTGCCATGTGCCTGGTACAGGGTTCGGAAACTTCCGGAAGAAACCTATTTCTTCCGGAAGAATAGAAGAAACTGGAAAAAAGGTGTTTCTTCCAGTTTCTTCCGGAAGAAACTGGAAGAAATAAAGAAATGTATTATGAACAACATACTAAATTACACCATATTCATCAGCTTTGCACTTCAAATCATCAAGGCTATTTTAGTTACTTTAAAAATTAATTCAAAATTAATTTACAAGTTTATAGCATGTTAGTATACTTTGCAAGTATATAGTAAAATTTGTTCACAATTTTGTTTTGACTTGCTATCAAATTATAACAGATATAATTGTAACTTATTTCCATGTGCACATTTATACTATCACAGTTGTAATTGAAGATGCAAACAATGAAAAAGCTGTTAAAATCTGTATGGCCAATTTGTTAATTTTAAAATACAAATCATAAAAGCAGCAACCATTAAGTGTTCTTTTGTTGTAATGCTTAGTGGGAGAACCTGGGTTAGAGAGACTATAACATATTTTGAAGATGTTCAAGTCTTTACAAGGAGACTCTGCTTGGCCTTGCTGGTGTGAAAAGTGAGAATCAGTTTCTTCCAGTATTGTTTTTTTTTATATTAGGCCTTGTGAATAAATGTGAGTTTAATTATGCAATTGCATGGGGTAGGTGGGGGGTCCCTGAATGGTTATTTTGAATTATTTCACTATATTTCATTCACTGTATAATATAAAACCAAAACTGTAAGCCATTTGCTTTAAAATAGAAAATTTTTAAATGACTTTTTTAGTTTCTTCCGCTTTCAGTGGAAGAAACTGGAAAAAACCGTGTTTTTTTACGCCTGTGGAAGAAACTGGCGAACCCTGTAGTGTGTGTGTGGTGGGGGGGGGGGGGGCGCTTTACACTCTTATGTACAACAATGCAGCATTTTATAATGGCCTGCCACATGTTTCTGAATCGAGAATCCCTCGTCCTGGAGCACAGAAGTTTAAGACCACCCAAGTTCACGTCTATTCAGTAGTTTCTAAGCTCCCCAGTTGCAGCATAATTCAGTTCAAGTGAAATTCAGTTATTAAAGGGGCATTTTGTGATTCACAGCCTTGTCCTCCCAACTTTACCTAAAAAGTTGAGATTTTTATAGCATCTGAACCGTTTGGGGTAAGTATACATGTAGTATGTGTGGCTAATGTTGCATGCAAATTCAATCTACTCTGGAAGGAATTAAGTCATTTTGTATTTTCTGTCCATAAACGAGAAAAAATTACAACACAGTAGCCTGTGAGGCATTGTGATACGTTAGCTCATAACGCACCATTGGAATCAACTGAAATCAGCTTACTTTGGGCACATTCAGCCATGCAGCCCCTGGGGGTGGTTTCTGTGCTTGCCTCCGTTTATTTAGTATTTTGTGGAATACTATGTATACATTTTGTATTTTGTACACAAATGACACCTGGTAATTATATTCTGCCAAAGATACCGCCAAGTTTGCTAGGCCTACTACAGCTTTATATTAGCAATAATACACAATTTTATGAGTTGAAACAACTGTGAAATCCTTGAAATGCATTTATATTGCACTACACCAAAGACCATTATAGCGAAATGAAAGTGAGGAGCGCATCTTTAATTACAAAATGGCCGCCATTTTATGAAAACAATTAAACCGTTTTACAGCTATCTATGTCAAATGAATTGTGCTGGAAAGAAGGAGAGGCTAGGCAGGGGGCCTGTAATTTTTAGAAGAATTTCAAGCAGTAGCGACACAAGTTTGATGACTGATATAGAGTAGGAGTTGCCACCCCTGTAAAAATCCATGGCCAAGGAACGTTTCTTAAGCAAAAAGACTAAACAAAACCAGACCCAACTGACAGCAAGGGCACCTAAGGTTGATCCAAAAGGATACAACTGCACTTCACAAACAATGGCAACAATTAAAAACTACTTTAGATGGAATGGCTACACCCTAGGGGTAAAAACAGACCCTCACACACTACTATACAATTAAAAACCGGATGTTTTGGAAAGATAAAACTATTCCTTTTTCAAGGTAAAAACGACCTTAAAGCCCTAATAGGTCATGCAGTTGCCTGTTATGGCGGCCCTCTATTGCCCTCTTCACATAACTGGTGGAAAAATAATATTTCAAAGTAAAATCATGAAGGACATCGCCAGATTAGGAGAGAAGGAGGCCCTCCTATAATCATATACCGTAGATTCTCTAATAAACGCCCCCCAATAAACGCCCCCCACTACGTTTTTACATGAAAAATAAAAACCCTCAAATAAACGCACCCCACGTTTTGATTGCCCAAGGTCGGCCTGAAACTCCCAATTTGTCCACACCAAACAGTACACTGCTAATTACAGCCCAGAAAACCCTTTTGTAAGGTCTATTTGCAAAACTGCATCTTTTAATGCCAATATTTGTGCAAGGAATACATTAAAAGCTATTATATAGCGTAAATATCAGCGACTTCGTCTGGTGGTGCGCGCCAAATATTAGAAAGGACAAGCATGTTTTTGATATCCTATTTTCTGAAGAGCACCGGTAACATTGCCATATAGGCTGAGCTGCCAACTTGTACTAGTAGGGCTCATTATATATTTGTCAATTTTTTTGAATGGCAAAATACAGAGTACGAATTGCCATTCCCCCTAAAAATTATGGATTTAAGAGACAAATAATAAATATTATAACTTCTTGAATTGATAAACAGCTGCAGTAATCGACTACTATTTGGACCAATGACCCAATGATGACCCGATTCCTTTGACCTTGGTCGGTAATTACATCGTAATAGCTGTTGTTTGATTGGAAGCTCTCGTAAACAAATACGTATTCTGTCGTACCATCCAATCAAAATGGTAGTTTTCACAGCGTTCGGCGTCATTATTTCCTCTGTGGCGAGCACATGGTGCGCTCTGTACCATTGTGTCAACTATGGAAAGGGTATATTTAAGATTAAATTTAGTGGTAGTAAAGGAAAGAAATCAGTAAGAAAACAATGTTTTAAAGAGGAATTATACAGGGCTCAAATGCCGAAATGGATTGGTAATGTGCGTTCCCTTCAGTGTGGTATTGATTTTGCCACTGCATGATCGTCTGGGAGTTGATCGACAAGTAGACTACCATCACGTGGGAGGACGGTAAGGTAACACGAATCTCCCGCGAATCATACAGATTTTGCACAGCGGTCGGGCGCCATACTTGCGAAAAAGTTGAAACGCCCAAACACATACGGATTTCTGAGTTACTGAAAGGTAACTTTTAAAAGTTGGCAGCTCTGGCATTGGTGGCTGACCGATTGTTTTTTATGTAAATATAATGGAACAAAGACCTCAAATAAACGCCCCCTTTTGAAAAATGCAACGCCCCCATGGCGTTTTAGAGGATAGACGGTAGTTCTATTGCACCATCACTTTTGAGTTGGTGTTGACAACTCCTTTATCATAACGCAGTGTTTTTTACCCCAAATACCGTGTATCAAGACAAAATGAGAAAAGTCTGAGAAACTTCATGGGCCTGCTCTCTGGAAAAAGCAAAGCTTAGAGCTGCCTCCATTTCACTGACCATTTTTGAAGACAGGAAGATTATTGCATAGCTGCCCTTTGTCATGGAGCTTGTAAGTGGACTCCTATAGATCGACCTTTTCCTTCACATTACCTACAAAGAGGCTACATGAGGCAATCTTTATAACAATACCCAAATTACCTTGCTGCTAATTGGCATTATTACCGTCTCACACCAAGCAGACGCTGTATTTTAGTATGATTTATGATACCCAGAACAGCATGGTCAGCTGTTTGTTAACAGGTGCTCATCCAACGCTACTGAACTCAGCCCTTGTTAGATTAGCATGCCTTACCACATAGTGATGTGTATGGTTGTATGTAAAAGTCCGTTGTTGTTTTGGCAATTCCATTTAGTGTTCCGGCCCCCAGAACACAAAAATGCAAAATGAGGTCTTTCCACCCCCAATAACCGAAACGCCACTCACATAATGTTGCAAATATATAGAGTGTCACATCCTTGGGCAATGCCGGCCTGTGGTTCTTGGGGTGGAAAGGGCCTCAAATATGGAAATCCCAATTACCCATTGAAGCCTGTAATTAAACTTTACATAAAACCGACTTTGGGGAATTTATGTAAAGTGGTATTTCTTGAAAACAGCAAAACGTAAACTTTGAGCATGTCGCTTTTATTCTGCAAAACGTTTCAATTCATCCGTTCTCAGGAGAGATAGTAGAGGAGAGGAAAGAGTTTGGAAGGTCCATAACCCCTCTGCAGTCTTTCTTCCTGTCCTCCTAATCCGGCGATCAGGCGGTGGCGCCAAGCTTCATTCCTAGCGCAAAACTGCCGAACTAGTCATTGGACGAGCTGAATATTGAAGTCACTGTGCGCGTCCCTGTGGTGCGCGTTTTATAAATAGATCAGTGAGTGGCGAGTGGGCATTCCCGTACGGAGTCGCACCAATCTAAATTGCCTTGCTTAGTCGTGTGCATAAGTGTGCTGCAAAACTATCCATCAAATCGTTTTTAAAAGACCGACCATGAAGGATTGCTACATGCAGTCAACGAATCATTCCACCACGGTGGTGCATAGGCTAAATGGTACCGGGCCTGGTACAGGTCCGCAGCTATAAATAGGCGGTGACCCTGTCTTTGAACATAGGTCAACCGCCCTTGTTCAAAATGGATCCACGTTGTACCAGGTTCTTCATACAAAAAAAAATACTTACAACGGTAGTTTGTTCTTCAACTCCAACGATTTTGAGTGAAAAATATTGATATTAAACACGATATTTTCGACTTTAGAATTTGTCAAGTTTTCGTGATTACGTGCTAAACCTATGGAACGGCAAAAACGACCTTCTTGGCCGGCCCCCCCCCCCACCCCCCCCCCACCCCCCCCCCCGCCGGCGATGTCCTTTCATAAATGCACTGGATGTAAGCAGCCGCATAAATATCCCAAACTAATGGAACGGTTGCTGTTGATCATGATCGAAAAAAAGTGCATCTTTCCCATGACCTGAATCATAATTTCCTTATCAGTTGGCAAATTTATGGCAAAATTCCCACTATATGTATTTCTTTATTTTAAAGACCAAATTTTAACTTCCAATGCAAAATTTGTGGGGAAGTTCTGTTTTATATTGGTTTTGCTTTTTTGGACGGATCGCGTACAAAATCCGGCTTATGAAAATGGCAATGTCTGGATGTACGTATGTATGTATGTAAGGATGTTTGTGTGTGGTGTCTGGACACAAAAAGGTAAAACATTTTTGCCATAACTTTTTTTTCCAGATGATCTAGAATAGCCCCAAACTGAAATAAATTGTAGGATTGCACAAACCCCTACTAACCATGTATTCATTCCCCCCTGGTCCCTCCCCTGGTCTGACAGGGGTGGGGAAATGTCAAAAAAGGTCAACATTTCACCAAAAAGGTAACATTTGCCATAACTTTTTTTCCAGATGGGCTAGAGTACCCAAACTTAATAAATTTTGTAGATGGCACAAACCCCCACTAACCATGTAATCCATTCCCCAGGGTCCCCCCTGGGTTGTACGGGGAGTGGGGGGGGAAATTTCCAAAAAGGTCAACATTTTACCAAAAAGGTAACATTTGCCATAACTTTTTTTCCAGATCAGCTAGACTACCTAACCTTAGATATATGTAGAAGGCCACAAGCCCCTACAAAAAAAAAAAAATAACTCATGTAATCCATTCCCCCCAGGGTTCCTCCCCTGGTCTGACAGGGGGTGGGGAAATGGCCAAAACAGGTCAACATTTCACCAAAAGGTAAACCTTTTGCCATAACTTTTTTTTTCAAGATAGCTAGAGTAGTCAAACTTAAGTATGTTGTAGAGGGGACAGCCCCTACTACACATGTATTCATTCCCCCGGACCTCCCCTAGGTCTGCCAGGGGTGGGGACATGTTTAAAAAAGAGAAAACCTTTCAAACAAAAGTAACCATTTTTCCATAATTTTTGTTTCCAGATGGGCTAGAGTAGTCAAACTTAAAGTATATTGTAGGAGGGGACACCCCTACCTACCATGTAATTCACTCCTAGAGGTCCTCCCCTTGGTTCTGACAGGGTGGGGAAATGTCAAAAAGGTCAACATGTCCCCAAAAAGTCATTTTTTTTTCTAGATGATTTAATAGTAGCCAAACTCAATATAATTTTAGTCCCTATAGACGGAAAGTGGTTTTCGACATGCCTTTGATAAGCTCCTAGGCGACCGTCTAACTGCCCGATATGGAGTTTTGTTGAGGTTTGGGTCCACAGTCCACTTAGCTTCACAGTGCCTTCCCTTGCAGGCGACTTGCTTATGGACTTTTTTTGGTCTCCACCTTCTGGGTCAAGAATAGACTATAACATAACACAATGTACACACCATATTATTCAAGCCCCAGACCTGCACATACCCTAGGTAGAAAAGCAATCCGTCCCTACCGCCATGTCCCCCCCCGCGGTTTTACAGATTTTTGTCTTAATAAATTTTACTTTCAAATACTATTAACCAATATGCTAAAATCTTCAAATTTGAGAAAAATCAGAAGCTGCTTCTCTCATTACCTTTCACTATTAGTTTGTTTACACTAGAGAAAAGTGGGAATCCAATTTTTCTGCAATTAAAGACTTAAAGGTGCGTGTTCCGATCGTCCTTATTGGGACCCCCCTTATTTACCCGGAAGTATATGATTTGATTGATCAGATGAAAGGCATATTTTTCTCATGTCGTCCTGAAATTTGAAGCACAACAAATCCATTCATTCCCAAGATCTAAACAAAAAAACCACCGTTTTAGTGGTTAACCACTTTTAACTAGCACCGTATTGAATAGTGCTTTGCAAATGCATTATTGCGTCTACCATGAAAACCGCAAGTTTTGTTTCCACGGTACTTGATGTGTTGTATGTGCAAGTGCCAGGCTCTCACATCCAGTAGAAAACAAACTCATAATCGTAACCAGCACTTTAAAGACCCTATCAGTGATTTACCCAAGAGTCAAAAATCTTTGAACTTTTGCAGGAATGCATAAAATTGGAAGGATAAGGCTGTATAATTCCAGTTACTTTTCAAGTGAAGAAATTGCCAGAAAAGGAAAGAAAACGGCGTTCTTCAAAGATATGACTCTCCATTGAATTATGTGTTGAGTAAGTGTCCGTTCGACAGTAATGACTAAAATATCCTATTTTGTGCTTATTCGGTTGGCTTCTGGTCTACCATTGCAGGGTATATTAGGGTACCCGTACTTGCGACAGACATGTAAAAATCTGATTTTTGATGATTTCTTCAATGTTATGTTTTTAGGCAAATCACTGATAGTGCTTAATTTAACAATTTAATATTGAGTAAAGTAAGTTTAGGTGTTTAAACTGAAAGAGATTTCCTGAATTTGGCAGTCAGAAAATGAAGCTGCAAGTGCTCAATCCCAATCAATCATTCCAGTTGGTGACGTCGATTTTGGTACATTTTGTTTTTAAAATCTTTTCGCTTTTCTGCAATACGTAGGGTCTCGGGAGAACCCGCGATCGCGGAAAATACATGTTATGGCGGTGCGGATTTTGCCTTTCCGCGCAGATTTCCGTTTTCGCGCGGAAACAGGGATTTGTATTTTTTTCTACCAGACAAGGTCATTGAACTTCTTGCCCAACTGTTTTTCTGAGGAAAGAGGGAATATGATCACATAGGGGCAAACGGGATGTGCAGGGGATGAAAAGTAAAGGGTTAAAAGAGCACTGGAAAAGGATAAGGGATTGAGAGGCTTTAACGATCAAATGTTTTTGGCATGAAAATCGACTGGGTCGGCAATTTGATAATTTAATGATCGCAGCAAGGGGGTGGATGCAACTCCGATGATCAGGGTTGCATTTATCGACCGCCATGCCGCGATTCAAGCACATCTAATTGCTCTCTTTGTTACTTGTGTATTGTAGTCGACCACCTATGGTATGATCGTTAAGATGAAAGGCACACAGTTGTACCAGTGATCAAAATGGGCCATCAATTATTCAACCTTGAGTGCACACTTACTCTATTGCATATAATCCCTGACAGTACTCGTTTGTCTCATGCATCGCAGGTGTTCCAAAGCAACACTTGTGCGCGTCCTTGGCGTTTTAAGAATAACAAGTAACGCATGGGCGGGCAGCAACATGATCAAAATTTTGACTAACACGATTTAAAACAAATGGTGAATAGAATTTTAATTCACCCTTGAATCCATGCATTGAATAGTTAATAAATCCGTTCAGTAGTCTACTCTTATGTATGCTATCTCCATAAAATACATCCGGGGATTAAGCAAGATATTAGCTTGCTCCATATCCCTGCATGAGCGATGAGTTGAACTGTATTGCTTCACCCGATCTGATTGCGACCGAACGGAATTCCCAAAACGGAAAATCATAAGATAGTTTTGACTACCTGATCTTTTATGAGCATTTCAGTCAGACCCACATAAAACATGATACATTGATCACCCACATGTAATTCCTGATTGCAAATTTCAATGCCAGTTAAGATTCTAAATTAATTCTCTGTTTATTAGCTTTCATTGTAGCAAGTTTTGCCGCAAGGCCACGGCAAATGTACTGTATAAGACGTCCAATACGATTTTAATAAAAGACATTACAATTCAAACATGGAATACTTGTTTTTTAACTTCACATCTAGGTTGTTATCTTAAATGATTTTTTAATAAAATATCCGGACTTAATTACCCGTTGTTTTATTCTTGTTTACTTGCAACTGTCAGCCCCCCCCCCCCGATTAACATATGAATAGAACTGTTGTTTACTGTAAATGTTGTGGAAAGAGGGTAGAGTGTAGACGGACAAGATACCGATGGGGGGGAGGGGTAGAGATGGAAGGGAGGATGCGATGGAGTAAAGGTAAGATATGAGGGAGAAGAATGAGGGTGGATTGATTGATAAGTGGGAGTGGAAGGGATAAGTACAAAAGGAAGATTGATCCATGTGATTAATGGGGGTAGGTAGTTGCTTTATGTAAATACTCCATCGGGGAAGAACCTAAAGCCTAGAAACATTTGCTTCAGAGAGAGTTGTTCTTTTCAATTTCAAAATGAAGTATTAACATTAAATTAGAATTCAAAATCTTTTTCCCACCTTTTGATATGTATTCTATCAAATTCGTACGCTCAATGCTTTTACACTTGGCTGCGTTCATAAAAAGTTTATACTGTGCTGCAAAAAATCTATCGACGTACATTTCATTGATCTGTACATAGCTAATTCTCGCGCTGCAATCGTGTAACCCAAACAGACTGAGATGTTGTGCATTGCTGATGGATCGATTGGGACCTGGGAGTAAATGGATGATATCATGATGTAAGTACGGTCACAAATAAGACTACTGATTGACAAGGTTTTAGAGTTCTTGAGAATCGGCGATCAACTCACAAAGGCGTCAGACGGATTGAGACCAGGCGTCGCAGTATTAATTAGGTCGTCATGTGTTGCGGTTAGCAAAAAGATGAACATCACTTGCGGTAATCACAGTATTTACTTCTTTAGTATTTAAAATTTTTGGTTTATAATTGGTTCGGGCAACGGATTTTGTGTCGTTTTGATTAATGTATGATTAATTTACTTCTGTTACTTGATCATGTTTACTATCTTGGGGGGCAGGCGGATTTGGGACTTTTTTTGCGCGGTTAGTGCGGAAATTGGCCGATTCCGCGGAAAACGCGGAATTGCCGAAAATCGCGCGCAGAAAATAAATTTTGAGTTTTCAACGGCGGATTCTCCCGGACCCGACAAATAAGGCCCATGGCCACAAAACTTGCACAAAAGAACCACTGGCCCAAGGACTCATATGGGGTCCTACCACGGTAGACCCAGTATGACTCTGACCTTTGACCTTTGTCCAAACTCTTATAAAATGATGTAATTGTTCTTGCTAAGATTTTCATACTGTTGGCAGGGGTGTGATTCTTCAGGATTTTTCCCGATTTCAGGATTTTTTATTTTCAGAATTTGCGCAACTTAATTTCAGCCCAATTCTAGGCATTTTGGGTCAGTTGTATGCTGTTTTTCAGGAATTTTTAAAACCAAATTCAGGATTTTTTAAAACCAAATTCAGGATTTTTCAACAAAACTCACACACCTGTGTTTAGTTCGTCTATTCGCCAAATCCGCATTCCCCCTCAAGATAGACGGGAGAGCGTGGACCACTGGTTAGGATATTCGCCTTTGGTGCAGGAGGCCCCGGTTCAAACCCCGGTAGGGCCACTAGCAGGGATTTAATCGGGTACTAAATTCTGGATTTAATTTGTATACGAACTATTGATTAACACTAGAATTCCGCTCTCCCCGTGGTTCATTTGGACTTGGGCAAATGAACCCGAATATCCCGTCCTTCGGAGGGGACGTTAAGCTGTCGGTCCCATGTACAGAGAGTCATACCTGTACATGTATATCACAGTCATATGGGGTCTACACAGGTAGACCCCATATGACCTCTGACCTTTGACCCCATTTTGTCCAAATCTATAAAATGATGTATTGTTCTTGATAAGATTTTCATACTGTTGGCAGGGGTGTGATTCTTCAGGATTTTTCCCGATTTCAGGATTTTTTATTTTCAGAATTTGCGCAACTTAATTTAATTTCAGCCCAATTCTAGGCATTTTGGGTCAGTTGTATGCTGTTTTTCAGGAATTTTTAAAACCAAATTCAGGATTTTTTAAAACCAAATTCAGGATTTTTCAACAAAACTCACACACCTGTGTTTAGTTCGTCTATTCGCCAAATCCGCATTCCCCCTCAAGATAGACGGGAGAGCGTGGACCACTGGTTAGGATATTCGCCTTTGGTGCAGGAGGCCCCGGTTCAAACCCCGGTAGGGCCACTAGCAGGGATTTAATCGGGTACTAAATTCTGGATTTAATTTGTATACGAACTATTGATTAACACTAGAATTCCGCTCTCCCCGTGGTTCATTTGGACTTGGGCAAATGAACCCGAATATCCCGTCCTTCGGAGGGGACGTTAAGCTGTCGGTCCCATGTACAGAGAGTTATACCTGTACATGTATATCACAGTCAGTTTCGAGAAGAGTAGGGTGGTTACCCCTGATTGTCCCAAGCCGTTCTGGTCAGTTTCGAGGGATACCCCTAGTAGAGTGGTTAACCACTGTTGGGTATACCTCTGAGGTCTCGGTCCTCTAAATTGTAATAAATAAATAAATAAAATAAAAAATATAACCCTAACCCTGACGTCCCGGGAGGAACTGAAGGAGTGAGGGAAGAGGGGAACAAGAAAAGTCGCAAATTCGGGTGGGATTCGAACCCAGGGCCCTTCGGGCCCCAGCCCCATGACCTGGGATAGCACGCTACGGCAGTGTTGCTGGCCCGGCCAACGATTTCGTGCCCATATGAGTCTTGGTTTGATGACGTCATCGCTACTTTCTGGACTTATTTCTGATCACATTAAAATGTTATGTCGGATCCATTCAAATGATATTTTGGAATTAAAGTACACTGCATGTTAGTGATGGCCCATCCTATGAAACAGAAAGATATGTTGTAATCTGATGGGGTACCTTTAATTAGCAATAGCATGTTTGTTTTGATAATGTTAATTTTTTCATCAAGCTTTGATCAATTTTCCTTTTTTGTGTCACCTGCAAGAATTGCAGAAGGCACATAGGGATTACTCTGGTCGTATGTCTGTGGTCAAAATGGTAACCCTTAAAGGGGGATGGCCTGATTTAAGTATATGAAGTTTTTATTTTGATAGAATGGACTTCACCCCAAAACCCCATCTGTAAAGTTTCGCGCCAATATTTCAATCCATTTTGATGCGAGGGCTAAAAACGCGATTTTGTAAGTCCCATAGAGTACTGTGTAAAATTAATATTGGTCGACCAAAATGGAGCACATTTTCATTTATAACTTAAAAACCAAACATCTTTTAGCCCTAAAATTTGAGAAAAATAGTAGCTTTCTTCTGATACCAAAATTTTGACCACTTCCGGTAAATTCTGGGGTCCCTGGGGACGAGGCTATTAGCGATCAGGCCATGGACCTTTAATATATTGCATGCCGTATGAGTTTCGTAAGGGCTACGACATTGTAACTCAGTAGAAAGGAGGGGGTGGGGTGACATGTTGGTGACCTCATGTGACCTTAGTGACATCATGTGACCTTTGGCCCCATTCACAAACCGCCATGGCAGATGACACTCGGGGACCGCAATGTATTTTTAAAATTTAAAGTGAAGTTAGTGATATTTTTCAGGCATTGAATTAGAGAACATCTTGTTTCAATTTTATATTTCTCGCCATATCACAAATTAATGGTTTAAGTTCTATTCATACTCTATTGGAGTAAATTTTGCTAACTTCTGTTATGAATGAGTCTTGTTGCATGTCATCTTAAATTGAGCTGGATTATAGGATAATAGACCTATAATATGATAGATTTTACTTCCTGCCCATGACCTTTACATCCTGCAAGCTTTAAATTTTGTATAGACCTTCGTACATGCACAGCAGAACTGAATCTTGAATTATTTGTTGAGCTGTATCAAATTTACTTTTACATACATATAAATCTTCACATCCTTTTGCAACTAGTTGTGTTCAAAAGTGTTATCTCCGAATAGGTTCAATATTTTTTTTCAGCAGATTGCTGGAGCCACATTTAGGGGGTGTCTGGAATAGAGAATTAGGTGATATATATAGTTAAATTTGAATTTTCCCAAAAGGTGAGTGTTAAATTAAAAAGTTGCTGTGATTTCAATTAAAATAGGCTAAACAATCTGAAGTGTTTCATAAAAAATGGTATATATTTGCAATGTTTAAAGGTTGTTCAACTAAACCAGCACCTTGTAAATCAACTATAAAACTGTTATCAAAGAAAAGAAAACTTTCATTTTTATGACAGGCTGATTAATGTGAGGTTGTACCGTTATTTTCATACAAATTGGAGTAATTTGAAAGTTTGACACCTGTAGGTTTTTGTGACAATTGATCTATTTTGTCATATTACAAACATCCTATAGTTTAGGGCCTACATGTTACTGAAGATAAATCCAAGCAAGCCATGTTTTCTTTGTTAGCATTGTTTGATTTCATCACTCAGATTCAGTTAGGCCTACATCATAAGCACAAATATTGCACTCTTTAGAAAAAAGCCTGAAGTGTGACTTTGTTACAAAATCATGCATGAATAATAACAGCGTGCCAGAATTTCAAATTTGAGAAAGATGAGGACACTCTTAGAGGGTTCTTTTCTTGCACAACATCTATGCAGTCTTTGCCTTTCATACAGCAAATGAAAGACAAAGGTGTAACGAGAGATTTTGAGGCACCCAAATATTGTGTCATAATAATAATTTCGTATAGACACTCAATAGATTTCTTACCTTGTGTTGGGCTACAGAAATGTCTTAAAAGAGAGAAAGGCAGTTTTGATTTATATTTCAATATAAAACATAAGCCAAATTTCGTATTTGCTCCTATACGAAAATCAAAATTTCACAATTTTTTTTACCAAAGAAGCATTTCTCAGCTTAATCATTTAAAATGGGGATATTTTTGATGGAAGGCTTTTTACATCAGGGCAAAAATCAGTACTTTCGATTTTTTTTTAAGTACACCTGATATGTGAAATCTCTCGTTGCACCTTTAAAAGAGAATAGCATAGGTGTACAAGCTGCTGTCTGGGCTCCACCAGACTAGTTTTGAGCACCCATGAGGTATTTTACGATGCCTGATTAAAGGTGCAACAAGAGATTTTGAGGCACCCAAATATTGTGTCATAATAGTAATTTCATTAGACACTCAATTAGATTACTAACCTTGTGTTTGGCTACAGGGGATTGTGATTTACTTATGTAAAAAATAGGCTGAATTTCGTATTTGTTCCTATACCAAATTGGAAATTTTACAATTTTTGTACCAAAGAAACATTTCTCAGCTTAATCCTTTCAAATGGGGATATTTTTGATGGAAAGCTAAGCTTTCAGGGCAAAAATCTGTAATTTCAATATTTTAGGGGACATCTGACATGCCAAATCTCTTGCTGCGCCTTTTAACATTCTTAATACAAATCATAATAGCAATCACGAATTTCAGTAACAGCACAAATCGGATGTTATGACAATTTTATTCAGTCTAAAAGTCAATAATATCAACCATTCACCGGCTTTAATACATAAGACTCTGTGCTTTGTGTCCTGTGTAAAAGAAATAATTATTTTGATTGACCTTTACATTTGCAATCTCAAGAGATGAAATTCCAAGAATATCCAATTAAAAAAGAAAAAGAGGCTTCAAATAAAAAATAAGCAGGTCCACACCAAAAATGTGACTGCGACCTCTGAAGTCCTGCCTCATGTGGGAATGTCTTTTATGGGTGCACACCACTAATTACACTTTTGGCGGACACTTCCGGTAAAATTTATCATAGCAATAGTCCGTACCTGGAGGAAAATTCCGAGTTATTGATGCTATTTGAACACATTTCGCATAAATTTGGTCTCTACCGATTTTTTGAAGGAAAATATGTTGCTTTAAATGCAAGGAAACTTGAGATACCGCCCAAGATAGAACATGAATTTTCTATACAAAGTCAGATGGGAAGCATAACAGTGATGTACCCTTATATCTTTTCATTGCCATCTTAAAATAGGCAATCAAAGATTATATTCAAACCACCCTAAGCACATCCCCTCAACAGGTATTTTATCAATACATAGCCAGTACATACCTTTTGACTTTAGTACCAATAATCTTGACTCTAGGGCGCACACCACTAAATAAATGCTCCATTGAAATACACATAAAAATACCACATCGCGCCTTCTGATTTGCACCCCGTGTGACAATATTTTGAAAGTTTTGATACCTATAGAACACAACTGAAACTTTCAAAGAATTGGCAATTTTTGATATAATTCTAGTATAGATTTTAAGAATTGGGCATATGAACAGCGCCACCACTATTTTGAGTCGACGTGCAAGCCTCATAGCCGCTTTCAACCAGGGCCCGAAGTCGAGGGCCTACTTTCTACATAGAATCAAATTTCAAAAATTTTGTGATAATCTGAGCGATTATCAAGCTATACTCTTTCACTTTTATTATAATATACCACCCCTCACTGGAAACCGGTCCCCAAAGGACTGCAAAATATCTCATGTTTTGTTATTTTACCGGCACTACCTACCATTCCCCCAAATGTGGAGTGATTTAATGTTGTGCGCCCTCTAATCATTGAACAAAATAAAATGTAACGGTGCGAAATTGGTTTGATAAACTGTTTTCAGGTCAAAAGTTGGTCTCCTGACTGACATAACCAATAGTAGTCATGAACATGAAACAATGTTTGTCATGTTCCAAGTTACATGTAGCCTGCTAGACTGGAGAGAGTGATTAAAATAATACTGCTCTGCTAATCTTACTGTAACACTGCCCTCTAGTGTACATGTGTGTGTTGCAGAAGTGCCAGTAGTGTAGAATATTTGGTGAATAATGTACTGCAAAAGGCCAACATGGGTTGGCTTGGCAGTGGCACAGCAATTTCAGTTTCCCATGTAAATTTCTCACAGAAATCAAACTCTTGATTTACTAGGAATAACGTCAAAATGTTTGAAATGTGCCATACATAGTTTTTCAGTCAGTGCTGAATATATAGTTGGTGGTGGGTTAGGCAAGCATAAGTTCCCATTAAAAATTTGCAATTGAAGTAGGTGAAAATGCAATTTGTAGGTGGTCCCTTAAAGGTGAAAAGTTTCCCCTGCTAGGTGCATGCTACCCCCAGGTGTTGCTCGGTTAGGGTGGGGCCAAGGGAACAGCAAGTGGCATGCTTTGGCCTTGAAACCAGGACCAGGGGAGCTAAATGCTAAGCTACATGTGCCTGCCAGGTGGTTGGTTTGCCACTGTCTCACAGAAAGTACAGGTAGTTGAGGTCACTTCAGCTCTTTGGTCTAGTCCAAATTGTTGGATAATCCCAATGGTTTATTGAAAAGTGTTTTTGCACATGTGCTTTGTAATATTATGTGCTTAATTTTTGTCTATATGCCTGTCTATGCTCATAGTAATGTCTCCTTTGTGTAGAAATGTGTTGCAGAGGCAAGTGTTTGATCCTGCAATCTGCAGCTATGCAGGCTAACTTACGCGAAAGAGGTCAACTTGGCCTCTAATCCAATATGCGTACCTACCTAAATAGAAAAGGTCAACTCGACCCAATGAGACCACCTGGATCAACGGAAATCAAGAGTCTTACGGAATAAAGCTCATACACACTACTGCTTATCGATTGATCATGGTTGGGTTTTGAAACAAACCTAAGCAGCTGATACATTATCAAGAATTTGGATAGGTACGCATACCGGAATTAGAGGCCAGGTAAACTCATTCCACCTAACTTACACTGGGTTGGACTAATGTCAGCTTACATTCCTCACCCATCAGGGTCTGCGCCCATGTATTGCACCAGCTGACTCTGGGCACAAAGATAATAAATTGATAGGCCAACATGTGATGGATTTCTTTTGATGGTAATTGACAACACCCACGTGATTTGAGGAATGGCTAGGTCTTGTGGCATGATAACATGTGTTATGAGGGAGAAGGGAGGTCTGATTTGATTCCCAAAATATGTTTTCTGAAGAGGTCTAGCCAAGTTGAAGTATGCTAACTTTGCTACCCTCTTCAGGGCAAGTTAAAGGTGCTTGTTCCGATCGTCTTTGGGACCCCTGATTTACCCGGAAGTAGTATCAATTTTGATATCAGATGAACGACCATATTTTTTCTCATTGTCTTCCTAAAATTTCAGCTTTCAAATCCATTCCGTTCTCAAGATACTGACAAAAACATGTTTTAATGGTTAACCATCAATATTAACACAGTACTGAATAGGGCGTTGCACTATGCATGGTCGCATCTAGCATCAAAACTGCAAGTTTGTTTCCCATGGTACCTGGTGGCCTGTGTATACAAGTGTCAGGCTCTCATACCAAGTAGATAACACGATACACAAAAATCAGAACAAGCACCTTTAAGGTTTCTCTAAAGCAAAAAATGGCTCTGAAATCCACCTTGGAATAGAACTTTGTCAGCAATTGTTTTTCTATGCTTCAAGCTCTCTGAGTAGTAGGCCTATATTGAGAAGGGAAATGCCATTGAATAAACAGTTGTCAGTGTTAGCAAAAATTAGCAAAGAATAACACTTGATAAACATACACAGCCAGATTCTTCTTAGAAGTGTCCTTGAAGTACCAACATGTATGGAGTAGTCATGGTGCACTTCAAATATGGGTACAACATCACAGGCCAGAATAGTGGGGTGGTATTCCATCTAGGTCCAAGGTATGTGCACAGTTAGGGTTGTAGCTCAGGAGATAGTAGTAGTATTTTTTATTGACATCACCAAACATACAGGTATAGTCATCAGAAAATCACAATATTAAACTAACTACACAAGATCTAATTCTATGAAGCAAAGTATTGTATATGAACTTCATATATTGTAACATATCAAGAACTAGATATCAAATGATATACGAGACTCAAAAGCTGATTTAACAAATTTGATAATTGGAAGGATGCAGTCATAATCAGTTGCTGCCATTATAAGTAGAAAAATGTCATGATCAGACAAATTATCAACACTATTAATTTCACTAATATCAGACATTAGTTTTGATCGCAGATTGGAATAGAAGGGAAATATCATCATAAAATGGTATTCATCCTCAACAACATTTAAATTACACAATTTACATGTTCTCTGGTTGAATCTTTGGCGAGAAATGATGACCTTTCTCAATCATCAATGAATGCGCACTAATTCTTAATTTACAAAAAGGAGCTCTTAACGAACGATTAAACATAACTACATAGTTCTCGGTATTGAACGATTTTTTAAAAAGACGGTATGATCTTATTCTTAGTTTTGGTTGATAATTGTTAAATACTTAATTAGCCAAAGATTACTATAAGTTATTGTCCCCGTCGGGAGGGGCCTATAAAATGGGCTCCGTCCGTATGTCCGTCTGTATGTCCGTCCGTATGTCCGTGATAAAAATGTTAACCCTGGAACATTTGGGGATATCTTTTTTTCTGGATGAGCTAGAGTAGCCAAACTTGGGTATATTGTAGGAGAGGATACCCCCTACTCACCATGTAATTCATCTCCCCAGGGTCCTCCCCTGGGTCTGTCAGGGGGTAGGGAAAAAAAGGTCAAGGGAAAAAAAGGTCAAGGGAAAAAAGTCAATATTGCACAGAAAATGTCAACATTGTGTACAATTTATCTGGAGTTCTGTAAGGGCTACGATGATGTAACTTGGTGGAAAGAAGCAGGTTGATGAGTTCTCAACCTGATTAGATTTTGGGTGTAAAATATGCTAATTAAGTATCTAATTTGCATAATTTATGAAATTTTTCCCGCAAGGCTTGTGTACAAGTTTTCTGGAGTGGAAGAGAGCGGGCTGAGGAGTTCTCGACCTGATTAGATTTTGGGCAATTTTATTTTAGTTCTGGTTGTCGGGTCAGTCTTTTGGGTTGCCAGCCTGTTCACATTTCTTGAAAAATGCGAAAATGCGTAAAATTTTATGTTTCGCCGCTTTCCAGACCCCATATGGGTCCCAAATTTAAAAGGTGGTCACATGATTTTTTCAAAAATAGTGTTGCCAAATTGAGTAAATTATCATATTTTTACTAAATTTAGCAGGGGGGTAGGACATGCCATCCTAACAGCAACAGCTGAATTCAAATCGGCATCAACATACGGCGCGACTCGAGTGCTAGTCCTTTCAAAGACTTAACGGTAGGAGGGCGCTATTACGCGTATCGGACGATTACACTCAGACTTGCCTAAAGTCTAGGCCTGGTCACGAATATTTAAATCTAAATGACCGTTATTGGAAATTACACTATTTTGCAGCGGGGTTAATCCACTAACCCTGACGGATTTTGAAGTCAATAATTTATCCCTTATTTATCATGATATTACTAAGATGTATTGAACTAGGGTTTAAGAGGAGATTTTGTAATGAAACCGAGACACAGGCTACCATAGTAAATGCACGTAGCAGTTCCACAATTACCGTTTGGAAATCCCCAAAGCCCAAATCGAGCAGGTCGTGTCCTACCCCCCCTGAAATTTAGTGAATTTTCAGGGGATTTTGCATGATGAATTTCAAGATTTCTTGAGTCATTTTACCAAAAGTTATGTTTACCAAGTTATTTTTGGCGAGCTAGTGATGGCCAAAATTAAGGGTGGACTGGTGCAGTTTTAGATGTCTCTTAGTGATCGCGATATTCGGCGGGGACATATTTTACGCATCGCGTAAATACGAGTTCGCCTTGTTTTAAGTTTAGATAAAATTATATTAGCTAAATTACTGATCGTAATTATGTTTGGAAATATGAATGCTGGCCAATAAAACGGCATAGTGTGCTATTTTGTGCTTCTCCGACTCTATAGGGTTGAAGATACTATCAGTGGTCTACCCTAAAAAGTCTTTAAATATTTGACATTTGCAGGAACAGCATCTGTAGAATTAAAATAAGTTATATTTTCCAACTGAAAAATTGAAATAAATGGAAGAAAAAAGCATGTTTTACCGTGGATTAAAGAAGTACTTGGACCGGAGATACGCACACCTCTTGTAAGCACAACAAGCTGATGCGGAGTATTGGTGTGTACTTTGAACAAATTACGTATTACCTAAACAATGTGCATGTTACTCCTGGCTCACGCAGTCCATTCACGCTAATGTTTGTTTTGTCCACCAAATTATCAAACTGTAGTAAGTAGTCATAGTAAGTGGTCTGTATGTGCCAGTAATGACTAAAATACCAATTTTTGTCCTTAATTGTTTCTTAGGTTTTATCACTTGTGGAAGTTGTGGGATATGTTAGGATACTAAACCTGATTTTGATGATTTTTGTGGGCCTCCACTATAGCTGCAGGACCACTTAGCAATCCGTTGTGCGTGTGTATGTGTGGATGTGTGTGTGGATGTGTGTGTGGATGTGTGTGGTCCACAAATTTTTAATTTGTTTTTTAAATTGACCTCAATTGAAAAGTTTAACTTTTCACTTGGAACCAAAATTCTGTCATATGTGCACAAAGGGATCCCTCAAATGTTGAAGAGGTCCAAAGGTTCAGTTGAAGGTCAAGGGCTGTGAGGTCAATTGAAAAATGGCTAAATGTAAAATCATCTAAACACCTGAAAACTTGAAATTTCAATTGCAACCAAACTTTTGTCATAGGTGCACCATGCGATCCCTCATATGTTGATGAGATCAAAGGTCCAGTGCCAGGGTCATCAAAGGTATGGGGCGGCCAAAGCTTATATTCTTTGGAATATAGCCAAGCGGCGGAAAGCAGGGCCACTGGAAGAACCGCCAAAATTCTATTTTTTTTTATTTTCTGATTTAGCAAATCACTGTTAGTGCCTTTAATAAACATCAAAAATGATGTTGCTCAATTACATGGATGATGATGCAGCAGTAGTACCCAACTAACCATCGTGATATGCTATTTCCCCTCAAGAAGAAAAGATTATAGAAGGAATTGAAGTTGGGCCCTGTGGTAGTATATGTACACAGCCAAGGTTCAATCACAAGCGCCACAATTTCAACCACTTGACACCACAATGGATTATGAATTAGGAAGCAATTAATTTATCTTGGTAACTTATGGTAGCCTAATCAGTTTGTAAAATCTCATTTATCCAGGGCTCTCATAGGCCATACAATTAGAGAACTTTGTTTGCTGTATTTAAAAGCACTAAAAGATAATATTATTTTTAAGGAATTGGCTCAGGACTGGTAAAGATAAATAAATTTTGAGAAAACCCTATCACTATGAGTTAAATATGCTCATCCACCAAGGACATATTCAGTGTATGGTACTTTAAAAACATTGACGGATGAACTGACCCTTTGTGACATCTGGGTATTCCTCTATCCTCCCAAAAACCAAGGGGTGTATTTTGTTGTAATTTTACATGGTAAATGAAAGCCACTGAAATGCTGCAAGGGACTGAGGATGTACTAGCTCATGTGTATTCAGAAGTGTTATACAGTGCTTACTGTCACTTGCTCTGCCATGGAGAAGAGAAGAATCTCGTTTTAAAATTTTTCTAAAATCAAACATTTATTGTCCCCGACGAACAAGTTCGGGAACGGGGAGATGAAATAGCAGGTCCGTTCGTCCGTCCGTTCGTCGTCCGTGACAAAAATGTTAAACCCATGTTGAATACGATTTATCTGGAGTTCCGTTTAAGGGCGACAATGATGTAACTTGGTGGAAGAAGCGGGTTGATAGAGTTTCGACTTGATTAGATTGTGGCCGTTAAAATATGCTAATTAAGTATCTAATTGCATTAATTTATGAGAATTTCCTGCAAGGCCTGTGTACAAAGTTTCTGGAGCAGAGTTCTGTAAGGCAGTAAATGGGGATGTAACTTGGTTGGAAGGAAGTGGGTTGAAAGAGTTCTTATCCTGACCTGATTCGATTTTGGGCGTTATTTCGGACAAAATTGAGGATGCAAGAGCTACTTAATATGCAAAAATCAGCGTAATTGCTCTATTTGGACGGTACATCGGCATGCTCAAAATCTGTGCTACGTGAAAGGACTATCATGAGGCACATCTTTTTTGCAATTTGAAATATGTGATATTTGCGGCTTAGGTATGAAATGGAGCTAATTAAAGCTGCATAATTGCGGGATCTCTGAAAGGGTACATCGGATAGGCAAAATTTCTTCGCTTCATGAGCACTATGCTATGGGATGGGTGAGTGAGGGTATGGGGAGGGGGGGGGGCGGGCAGGGGTAACTTGAGGAGGGGTGGGGATGGGAGGCCGGGGGTGGGGGTAGGGGGGGGGAGGAGGGGAGGTGTGGAGGGAGGGGGGGTGATGTGTGGGGGGTTGGGGAGGGGGGGGGTGGGGAGGGTGACGGGGAGGGGGGGGTGGGTCGGAGGGGGGGTGGAGGGGGGGGGGGGAATGGGGTGGGGGAGGGGGTGGGGAGTGGTGATGGGTGGGGTTTGGGGTGCGGATGAGGGTGTCGGAGGGTGTTGGTGTTGTGTGCAGGGGAATGGTGGGTTGCGGGGTGTTGGGGAAAGGGGAGGTGTGGTACAGGGTATTGGGGTGGGGGTGGTGAGGGTGTTATGGAGGGGTGGGGGGTTGTTGCGGGGGGGGGGTTGTTGGGGTATGAGGGTGTTGAGTTGTGGGTTGTTGATGAGGGCGGTGGGGTTTTGCGGGGTGTTTGGGAGGGGGTGGGTTGCGGGTGTTGGGGAGGGGTGGCGTGTTGCGGGGTTTGGGGAGGCGGTGGGGGTTTGAAGGTGCATTCATTGCATGTTAGTGCTCGCAACTTTCGGCGGGGACATTATTTTAAGCATCGTGTAAAACGAGGTCGCCTGTTTTGGAATGGTGAGAACAATTCAGCTGACAATTTGAAATGTCTTGGTTTAAAAGTCCATGGTCCCGATCGCTAATAAGCCTCATCCCCACGGTCCCCAGATTTTACTGGTGGAAGTGGTCAAAATTTGGTTGATCCAGAAGAAAGCTACTATTTTTCTTATTTACTTTGTGAAATCTTAGGACAAACAAAGGATGTTGGTTGATGAGAGCAAAAGTCTGCCCCATTTTGGTCTACCAATATTAATTTAACACAGTCCGCTATGCGGAATTATAAAAATCACATTTTCAGCTCTCACTTTCAAAATGTGTTTAAATATTGGCGCGAAACTTAAAGGGGCCATTTCGTGATACAACCTCGTCCCACTTTCTGGGCTAAGCAATAGATGGAAGGAAAAGAGTTATGGTAATGGTATGCATAGGCCTCATTTAAAGCAAAGAGTATTTATTGTATGCAGGGTCATGGTTAGTAATAATATAACATATAAACTTGCCAATGAATTTGATGTGCGCAATGTGTGTCACATTCACTTCTTTGGAAGTTAAGAGAATATGCGACACTCTGCATGGAATCCATCTGCCTCCTATTGAAATAAGTGAGTGCACTATATAAAAGTGATAAATCTACAGTACCGGCATTCGATACTGTCTCCCGATTTCATTTTGAGAAAAGCCCTGCAGACAAATGAGTAATGGCCAGAACAAAAATGTGTGTGCAGTAAAATAATTCACTATCGCCTAGGCTTCTCGTTTCCCCCAACTGGCAATGTTATCTGTAATGTAATTGGGGATTTAGGTGTTAGTAGCGCATTTCCTAGGCTGTTTTGATGCCAGGGAAAAAAAAAATGGGAAATCTTAAAACGTTTATTCTGTCGAGCTGACAGAAAATATTTCGAGGAATAAGTCGGCATCTAGTTCATGAGGACGTTTTAATTTGATTTATTATCTTGGTACTTTAAGGAAGGTGAGAAGTATAAATTTTGCGTGGTATGAGGTTATCTTGAATTTGGGGATGTGTGTTGTGTGGGGACACTTGTGGTCCCCATTATCTATGGGGGGGTACTAGGTCAGGGGTTCTCAATTATATTGCTGAAGGGCCCACAGATTGCGAACATGTTTGAAAGTTCCCGACTTGAGGGCAAATACTCCCTTTTTTGAAATTCTTATGTTCCCTTTACATTTTGAGCAAGTGGAGGGCCAAAAATCAATTGTTGCCGGGCCCCCGCCCGCCTATTGAAAAACCCCTGTGTACTAGGGATTATTTGGGGGACAGCCCAAGTGGGGCGGGGACAAGGGGGGAAGACAGGGGGCATTGCCCCCCTTAATTTTTCGGAAAAAAGTGTGAACATTTGCCTGTAATATCTCCATCATACTTTGTTTTAAAACAAACGTTTGAATCTGAAGTTTTAACCCAAATTGCCCTTTTTTTTTTAATGAGGTCAAAGGTCGCATACCAGTCAAAGGTCATGTGAGGTCAAGTTGTAAAATAGGCTGAAAATGTAAAATTGACCTCATTTGAAAAGTTGAAGTTCAAATTGGAACCAAACTTTGATTCATAGGTGGCAACATGGGGATCCCTTGTTTGTTGATGAGGTCAAAGGTCACATATTCAAGGTTAAAAGGTCATGTTAGGGCCATCCTATCATTCACTAACCGCGACAGCAGGCGACACAGCGGTCCAAGGACGATGTATTTTTTTCTTCCCCCCACCAGTCCCCCCCCCCACGGAAAAAAAACCGGAAATTGGGGTCAAAATGGTTTAAAAATCTCCAAATTTTGGATATTTTCCCCCCAATAATTTTGCCCCCCCCCCCCCCCCCCCCCCATCCACAGAAAAGATTGGTGCCGCCACTGGGGGACAGAACGAGAAAAAAAAATGGGATCTCTGTCAAGTGAATTTCACTGCATGACACAAATTCCTGAGATTAGTAACCCATTGCTTGAGCATGTTAGTAATTAATAATGATGGTGTAGTATGATTGGGGGGGGGGGGGGCGGCGGCGGCGCCAATGCGCTGTTCTGGTTGGCACCAACACAAATGTTGTTATTAGATTGCATGTTTACAGGGGTAGGAGGCAGCAGGCAGGAGGAGCAGGAATCCAGGATCCAGGCTCTTCAGTTATCACTGTAACTAATCCAGAATGGAGGACCAATACAAAAACTGGAGTGGTAATCAGTGCTGAATACTGGTAGTGAGTGTATGTTTGTTAGATTCATGATTTGTATTATGGCTCATTCGATAACAATGTGGACCACTTTCTCATTAATCTATTCTTGTTAATGCAATATCACACCCTCTTCAAAAATTGAGGGGCGGATGAGAGTCATGACAAATGATGTTGTATAGTTAAAAGTCATTTCTCTACCAATGTGCAGTGATGCCATAACCTTGATGCAGCTTTAACGCAAATGTCAAGACCTGCTGTCTTTGTGCGCACATGTAAAAGCGCCATCACTGCAAGCTAGCGTGATCGGTGTGTGACCAATAAATCTTGCACTGACGGCACAGCACAGAGGTAGAGAAAGGGAGCATAGTGTCAGATTCATGCATTAATAGTTGGTCATTCAATGCAAATTTTCACTAATCTGCCTTAACTCTTCAATGCAACGTTGCATGCTCTTCAAACTTGGTAGAATAATATCTCTTAATGAGTACTGGTAAGTTTCTTGTGTACATAAGTAATTAGCTCTAGTTAAATTTTCATTAATCCTCTGCAACTCTTCAGCACAATGTTATATCATCAAACTTAGTGGGATGATAGCCCATATTAGCCTTAATACTGAAATATGGCTGACACAATATGAGAGATCAAAGTTAAATTTTGGTATAACAATTTAGGAGAGGGCGTTGTTCAATTTAGGTTAATCCTGGGAAATAAAAGATTGTGGAGTCGGGTGTGTTGCGTCTGCCATACTACAAAAAGACTAATGAGAGTACTAGTGCTAACACAATGATGTCGTCCACAAACTTGTTTGTTGTTACACCTATCATAGTTGTGATTGGGGTCAGGAGGGAGAATTGTGATGAATGATAGTCAAGTGTGATTGATAAAATAATGATGCTGGTGAAGGAAAATTAGCATGTTTGACCAGACTTTAGTTGGATTATTTATAATTTATAGTATGTTACCAGTGTCAAATCATCTATTTTGTGTTTAGGCCTGTTCAATGAAAACATCTGAAATAGGATATTATTGCCCTGTTTATGGATGGACCGCTTTCTAGAAATAAATCCTGCACCAAGTGTTTCAGAACTACATGTACAGCTCATGTTTTCTGCATTGTCTCAAAAATGCAGTCTGTATTGTGCATAATGGGCTTCCTTGATGTATGTTTACAGAAACTGCAAGTATTTAACTTTTGGTGACCCTGATTTTGTTTGGGGTCAAGTATGCCAAAGTCCATCTAGGTAAAACTTTAGTGCCCTCTCCTTAGGGAAAGGCTCTTCCAATATAGCTTGGAATGTGTAGTAAAGGTGAAGGTTAGGAATATTATATTTTGTGTTCAGTAAATTATCATTTTAATACTTGGAATTTAAGATGTTCTCAGTACATATATTTTCTCTTTGTTGTGGCTGAACGGATAATCAGTCAGTGAAATCATAATTCCAAAGTTTTCTTGGAATGGTCAGAGAGTTTTCATATCCAAAGACACATCACACTGTTGTAAATCTGTCACTTGGGAGTATGTAGAAATTACATTTTACTTAGAAATTTAACAGGATGCTAAATTTGAAAACAAACCTGATGGTCAAAAGCAATGCTGCTGAGTTATGTCTACATTTTAGGTTTGATATGGTTCAGAAACATGGAAGTACTCTTAGTACAAACTGTATCAGCCTTTGGACCTTGCCAGAAGGTTGAAATTACAAGGATTGTACCCTTAACCTTATTCAGCCTTCAGCCCTACTGGATGTCCAGGTCAAGACAATAATATGGAGTACTGCATTATCTAGTGGTAGGAGCAGGCTACAGATCTTGCTGTGACCGTGATTTTTAAGGAACCAACTAATCTGATGAAGCTGTTTGAAGCCCTGAAATGTAGTTATGTTAGAAGGATAGCCCTCACCCGGAGATAAAACTTGGGCGAGAGTCCACTCTCACAAAGACTCCCCCAAATCTACGAGAATCCAATTAGATTCTCGTAAACTGCTAACAATTTCACACAAACTGATTAGCGGAGAACCCACAGACTCGCCAACTCCACCTGTAGTTGTGTCCACACACAGGCTGGAACTCTGGAGTTTCAAAACTCTGGAGTGTGGATCGGTGTTTTCGACCATGTGGATGCATTCAGAGTTTTGAACTCTGTAGTGTTATCGAGGTTCTAGCGTGGTTTTAACCCCCTAAAAAACTTGGGGTGAAGCTCAAACTCTGAGAACACTCCAAAGTGTTTGGAGTGTCATGCAGTGTGGCCAGCTTTGGGGGGGGGGGGTATAGTGAGTGGAGGTGACCTCACAAGGTCATCTATGTTGACAAATCCCTGTATTTGAATATCATGCGCGACTTCCGGTCTACACTCCCATATAAGAAGCAGAAGTGAATGGTCAGGGGGATGATTTCAGAGTTTCAGCCATCGTGTGGACACTTCTGGGAGTGAGGCAAAATAATTGGTTTTAATTTTCACCTCCGGAGTTTCAAAATTTTGAGGCACCCAAATATTGTGTCATAATAGTAATTTCATAATAGATTAGACACCCAATAGATTTCTTACCATGTATTTGGTTATAGAAATGCCTTAAAGAGAGAAAAAAGGTGATTTTGATTTGCTTATATTTCCATGTAAAACATTGTATTTGCTCCTATACAAAATTAGAAATTTCACATTTTTGTACCAAAGAAGCATTTTTCAGCTTAATCCTTTCAGATGGGGATATTTTGGATGGAAAACTTTACATCATGGCAAAAATCAGTACTTTTATTTTTTTTAGGGACATGGGGGCCCGTTTCACAAAGATGTACGATCGATTGTAATCAAGCATAACTTACAATCAAGTTCAAACCTACGCTTGCTCAAGTTAACGCTCGATAAATCAAGCTTACAATTGATCGTAAGTCTTTGTGAAACGGCCCATATGTGAAATCTCTTGTTGCACCTTTAATATTTGATTTAAAAGTTGCTAAATTCAGCAGCCTTTCACCTGAAAATAGCAAAATTTGACAATTTTAGAATTTACTGGAGACATGTTTCAGATAATACTGGTCACATCTAAAGTGGTCAGTGATTTTTTTGGGGGGGTTCAAAAATGGCCCTTTGTGCTGTGTCACATTGATTTTTGAGATTTTGGCGGTATTAAATGGTCACTTGGCATTAGAGGTCATCTTTTAATGCTATTTATGTTATCGGTAGTTGCCATTATTTAAAACAAAAATTGACCTACCAATAAGTTGCCCAGCAACAAAATGGACTAAAATTGGCACACCTGATATGAAGTTCACCTGATATGAAGTTCAAACATCAATTTTGTTTCTTTTCCTCTTGATTTGTGTGTCCGTGGGTGATTTGTTTCCGTGTGGATGTGTTTGTGTGTTGTCCTCTGTGTCTTTTTGATTCTAACAGCCGTTGTAATATTGTTGATAATAAAAATCAGGCAGTAACATCATGGCTGTCGAAAGATAAAAAAAATTCAAACAAACAAATTCTAGCGTATATGACACTCAGTCATTGGGATATGTTTTGTATTGTATTTCTACTGCCTTCGATAAGAATTAAAGGATTATATATCAAGAAAAATGCACCTGTTTGGTTTTTAAAAAAGTGGGTCCAAATTCAACAGCCTTTTCACCCTAAATAATATTTTAAAAAGTGGGATCCGGATTACACTAGGGTCAGTACATGTTATGTTTCCTCTCAACGAGAAAGGTAAACCTTCACTTCTCTGACCAGAAACACAACCAATTTTGTATGAAACTTGGCATGTAGGTAACATGTGGGTAACAGAAGTGTTACCCATGTCATCTGATATCACAAATGTGCATATTAAGTACCTCATTTGCATATTTGTCCTGGTTTACTGATAACAAAATAAACCTATGCATTGATCGATATTCAGGTAATTTGGACATGGGCAGTGGTGGATGAGTACTGGGCATGTTGTCTCAAATCACAAATGTGCATCTTGAGCACCTGATGTGCATATTTTTCCAATTGGCTAATAACAAGAAAGTGGCCCACATTGTGTATTCCCTTAGCATAGCGAGTCCACAAGCTGAGAACCAGGGGTCCGTTCCCGAAAATCAGTCGTAAATCTACGTGCATACTATGTCATGCCTGAGTGGACCAATTTGTCAAAAGCACTGTGTAACTGGTATGAAAAGGTCTATTATTATAGGATGTATACGCATGAGTTAGTATACACGTAAGGTTATGCACAAGTTTGGGGAACGGGCCCCTGACACTTAGGTTTTACTTCTACTCCATAATGTTGTCCCTATAGTCCATGCTTGGTGGGAGGTGGTCCATATTTACCTTGATAACAATAAGGATTATTTCTTCACTAAGAAATCAAATATCTATAACAGTTGCACAACATTTTTTTTGGTCAGATTGTTCTAAATTAGATTAACTGGCCTGCCTGATTAAAGTAAAGCAAGAACCTGACCAGCAAATGAAAAGCGAGTGGGAAGAATGTTGAGCTATTTCACAGACTCCCTGCAACACAGATAATCTAGGCAACAGGAAGGGGAAAAACACTTGCACACTCTATTATGAGAGAGTGTGCAAGTCAAAGTAATGTTGAAGTTAATACACATTCAACAGTATTTGTTTCGTTAATTGCACCATGCTCATCCAATACACGGTAGCTAAGATTCCACTTACCTGGAAAGTGGACGGAGACATGCCCTTCAATAGCTACGTTGTATTTAAATTCCTCCATGCACAAGGTTGTGGGATGGAGTTGAGGAAGCAGTAAAAAGTAAAACACTAATTGACATTACATACTTTGTAAGCAGATAAAGCCTCCTTTCCAGTAATAGCATGTACTAACAAGACATTGATTCAGACAGCCCCCATTATTAGGCAAGAAAAGACGCTGCGGTGATGCCAAAATACAGACAGGCATCCTGCAGACAAGCCTGCGTTCTTCCTCCTCGAGTTTCTCGCAAGCAGGAAGGCTCAGCTCGCATCTAGGCCAGGGCTAATTGTGTTAGATATAGCTACGTATCGTTGTGCCAGTGCTCATCATTGCATAGCTCAAAGCAGGCTGACACCAATTCCAATTGGGGTCTGTTGAAGGGGGTGTTGGGTGCTGTGTCTTTCCTTTGCTTGCTTTTGCTGCTGGTGTTATCAATCTCGGGTCTATTGGACTCGAGCCACTATGTATGTGTGAGGTATAGGTGAATGTTGGAGTAAACGATTGCGAGCTCAACGTTATGTGATTCTCTCGATGACACCGCTTTGGCATTTAAGCTGTTTGTCATATCTGATATCTGTTTGGCGAATTTAGACCGTATGGATTTGTCCCAAGCTAGGCGAGTGAGCTAGCAGATTTGAAAACCATGGATGCCTCCATCATATGAACTCATCTGACCTAACTCATACTAACATTCCAACCATGCAAATGACCTTAAGGATGCTTCCGTGGTCCAGATTCCCTTTCTAAGCTAGCCTAAGCTGCGTTACTGAATTGGCTATAGTACACTAGTGTGTATTATATGGTGTATAGCTAGCTGCTTGCCTATCATGCATGCTATGTACATTTACAACCTATCATGCTCTGCTTGTAAAAATACACTGGTTTGACAGGATTTTGACAAAAGAGACTGTGTGATGAAAAGTTGCCCACCAACGTTTTGCGGATGTGGGTCGAGCACATCAATGTGGTCTTATAGCAGAACATTTAAATGCTCTTTGTGTGCAGGGTAATGAGGTGAGATGGTAAGAAAATCAAGATGGCGTTCATTCAAGCATTTGGAAACCAGAGGATCCCGGTTTTGGCCAAAGTGTGCATCGGTAAGTTCCCCCAGCTGAATTTTCAGTCCGAATTGTAAAGAGGTGTACACAAACTGCTCTTGGCAGTTTCTAATTTGGGCATGAGTGTGTACATGAGAGTATGAAAGATTGTTGATCCGCTCCATAACTCATATTCCATGCCATGGTAACAGTCTCTATTTCAGGCCAAAGGGCCAGGTAGTATGTCACACAATGACTGCCCCAGCTTGGTGGATGGTATTTTAAACCACATCATTGCTTGGTGTGTGTATAAATATTATGTTATGGAAATGGCAGAAAAGTCTGGTGCAGTGTGGGTGTAGTTAAAATGGCAGTAGTTTTGAAATGACCAATCTGGAACTTCTGTACCGGGCTGTTGGAAACTGGCGAAGTGTTGGTGTAATGCGTCGTCGAAAGCTTCAGCTTTGGGGTAAATTCTGTTTGTAGAGTTGTACACTATAGGTTAATGGTAGTAAACAGACCAACAGTAGTGAATGACAAGTTAATCGGTAATTAGTTTGTCGAACTTGTGTTTTAGTTCATCATGAGGTGATTTTTTTTTGGTTAAAACCAGGAAAGTGTTCATTTGTGAATATCGTTAAAATAAGAAGTCTGTTGAAGACCCATCTGCATCCCATTTCTTAGCTTCCAAACTGTGGGCTTTTAATTAACCATGGCTATAGTCTGGATAAAATTTCTTGGCCAAGATACTAAGTACACCCACTTCCGTGCCAAAATGGTGCACCACTGGGTTACACATAGATGCAGTTCACGCAAAAACAACACACGCATGTGCCATGGCCAAGAAACTTAACCAGACTATACCAGGTTATATTGCTAAACATTTTTAGGTACTGTAAAAATAGACGCCAAAATGTTATAGGCTATTTATTTTTCGCACTTAAAGCAGCTTCTGTGAAAAAAAATGTTTGAATAGATTTTCCTTGTGTATCTTATAGGTCTATGTAGGGAACCTCAAGATAGTGAATTTAAAAGCAAAAAAACGTTGGACCTTCCGAATTTGGCAGATGTGTCAAGGTCAAATTTGTGAACCCAGAAGTAAGGCAAGCAAAAAAGCCTTTGATTTGCATTGCCACTGGGATGCTTTGCCCTCAGGAGATGGCTGAAAACCAACTCTGCAAGTTGCTGGTGGGATTTTTTCCCCTCAGGAGACCCATTGCTGCCTATTGCTGGTGCGACTTCAATGTTATGCCGCCATTTTTTTGCTGGATGGAAAACATCCCACCGGCAACCCAATGCACAATTGCACCTATTTATCGGTGGGACTTCAGGAGATACTTTCATAGTGCCTTGCATTGCCGGTGGGACATGTTGCAGGGAGCGATCTGTGACGTGTCAGGGCTAATGACTAAAATATCCCTTAAATTATCCAAGGGTTGGAAACTCCTGATGTGAAAATTAAATCCAATTATTTTACTTCACTCCATGTTGTTTCCACACGATGGCCAGAACTCGTCCCCCTGACCATTTCCTCTGCTTCTCCTATCAGGACTGTAGACCGGAAGTCAACATACCGGAAGCTGTGGCCTTTTGCGTGTGATATTCAAACACAGGAATTTGTCAACAAAGATGGCCTTGCAAGGTCACCCCTGCTCCTATCCCCCAAAGCTGTCCACACTGCACTCAGGAATGTTTTTCAAGTTTGTGCTTCTCCCCCAAGTTTTTTAGGGGGGATAAACCCCCTGCTAGACCCTTGATAACATGCCGGATTTTTAAAAACTCTGAATGCGTCTAAACAGGCAAAAACCCTGATTGACACTTCAGAGTTTTCAGCCTCTGTGTGAACATGACTAATTGTCCCCGCCGAACGAGTTCGGAACGGGGACTATGAAATGAGCAGCGTCCGTGCCGTCCTAAAAATGTTAACCCATGTTGTACACGATTTATCTGGAGTTTTTCCATAAGGCACAATGATGCAACGTGGTGGAAAGAAGCGGTTGGGTGAGTTCTTGACCGATAGATTTGGGGCGTAAAATATTCTAATTAAGTTCTAATTTGCATAATTTAGAAACATTTTCCTTCAAGGCCTGTGTACAAGTGTGCTGGAGTTTCCGTAAGGTGTATAATGCTTTAACTAGTGGAAGGAAGCGGGCTGAAGAGTTCTCACCTAATTAGATTTTTGGCATATTTTCGGGCAAATTGAGTATGCCAATGAGCTAATTAATATGCAGAATCAGCGTAATTGCTATATTTTTGAAACGGTACAACGATACTCCTGCGCTGGGCATGTAATAATATCCTGGGGCACATCTTTTTTTGGCAATATTAAAGTTGTTAATTAGGTGGCAGTGATGTATGCAATGAAGCTAATTAAATATGCTTAATTGCTGAATCTCTGAAACGGTAAATATGCAAAATTCATTCGCTACATGAGCTACCTATGACATAAGGGGAGGGGGTGGGTGTGCGGGGTGTTGGTGTGTTGCGGGGTGTTGGGGGTTGCGGGGTGTTTGGGGAGGGGGTTGGGTGTTGCGGATTTTGGGGAGGGCGTGGGGGTTGTTGCGGGGGTTTTGGTGAGGGGGATGTTGTGTTGTTTCAGGGTTTGGGGGAGGAGGTGGGCTTGCATGAGTATTGGGGAGGGGGGGGTGATGGGAATGGGGTGTGGGTGTTTGGGAATGATTGGGGTGTTGCGGTGTTGGGGAGTTGTTGGGGCTGTTGGGTAGGGGGGTTTTTTACGGGGTAATGGGGAGGGGGTGGGGGTTTGTATTTGCATTTATCGCATGTTATGATTCGCTACCTTCGGCCTGGGACTACTTTACGCATCCCGTAACTACGAGTTCGCCTTGTTTTGATTGGATGGTTCGGAATAAGGGGTCAAGAAGTTCATAATGTGAGGTCATTGTTGCAAAAACAAGATGCCGGTAAAAAATCTCCCCCCCCCCCCCCCCCCACCTAGCCCGCCAACATAATTTTAAATCAAAAAAAACAAACAACTGAATCTTTACAGGCATGGTGCACAGAATTCTTTAACTTGGAAACTGTATTACTCATTTCACTGTCTTCAAAAATGAACATTTCTAGGTCATCAGGGGTCAAATGTTTATGTTTGAATCCTCCATTCGCAGAGGACTGCACACAACACGTGAATTCCTGTGAATGTGTAAAAAGTGAAATTTTCTTTTAAAAGAATTTTGTTGTAGGGCAACCCAAAATGGGAGGGGGTGTGTCAGGTGAGGTGCACATAACTTCTCCATGAGCTCTTTAAAGGTTTCATGAGGGTGTTGTTCAATCCCTTTCCTCTTTTGCATGTTTTGTGACCACTTTCTCAAATTTGTGAGCAAAAATGATATAAAATTTCAGGACAATTACTGCCCGAGTGAGCTTTTGAGACCCTATTTCTAAGCTTAAAGGCTGACTCAGAGATTTCCCGATGAGAGCGCACTCAATTTTCAAACTAATCGTGTTTTTTGCATATACACAATGCTTGTCCATATACTAAACACTGTGTGAAATAACTAAGCTCAAATCGAAGTCCTTCATATAGAAAATCACAACTTTGTTCTAAATTTCCGGATCCGGAATTTTTGTTATACACGGTATCCTATGGCCCTGTTATACTGTGCATAAATGTTTACTGCATGAAAACAGAAATTCCAATTCATCTCTAACTTTGGAATTAAGCATTTTAGGTGACTATCTTTAGTTCTAGATGACTATTTTTAATTACTACACAAAATAATATATTTCGAAATCTCTGAGTCAGCCTTTAATATTTAGTAAGGTGAGGAGGGAAGAACAACAAAAGAAAATTGACAAGAAATAACTTGTCAAGTTGACAGTAGGTGAATGATTACGATCTCAATAAGTATTTAGTCCAGCAGACATCTTATACTTGTATTTGTACATGGCGATAACATAATCCAGCATTCCATCGTAGTTGCTAAGGGCAAATTGGGAGTTATTTTTTGCTCCAAGGTAAGATGCCAAACTATTTATAAATCAGAAGCAAAATATGTCCACATGCCAGCTATGCCTGATGACAGTGCTTGGACTGGTGAGCGTAGGTCGTGTACAGGACAGTAGTTAAGATATTGATTTTTTTTATGGGAACAGTTATTTAAGATTCAAGATTCTTTTTTTTAGTAGATTAACATTTTTAATTAGTCCAAATATTACAATGCTAAGCGTGTAAAGAACATCTTTATTATTAGATTTGGTTTTCTTTCAATTAGAACTACACTTTAAAAAAATCCTAAGTAACAAAATTTGGGAACCATCCGAATGGTGGACAAAAACCCTATAAATCATTAACTAGTTATTGGAGAAGGGTAAAGTATCAGTAAAATTACCCACATCCTAAGCCCATATAAGTTTTCTCTGCACTACTGGGATTTCCCCAACCACTTCCCCTCCCCCCCCCCCCCCCCAAAAAAAGTTCCTCTGGTGGCCCAGATTCCCACCATTTTGTGCCCCTTTACAAAAATCTTGGATCTGCCTGTGACTGATTTAATTTCAATATAACAGAGTTTATACAGGATTCATGCTGATATTCTTCATATTGGCAAGTAATACTGAATTTGTATAGCTTTTGCGGGCGTAGGTCATAGAGGCATATCTGTAACAGAGATTTCCATTTTTCTACTCTAACACTTATAAGTACAACACCAAAGTGTATGTACAGTCCTAAGTATTAAACTCGCTCTTTGCTCCCATTTCATCTACAGTCCCCTGTCAAATATGGCCCAGGTGAGAACCCTTGGTACCACGTAGCAACGCGGTGATGTATGGCATCTTACGCAGCTCTGCAAAACATATGCAACCGTACAACTGTTGTCTTAGCGCTACCGCTTGTGCACGGCGGCCGTATCAAGTACTTCTTTGCCACGATCTTACCTGTGGAACTGTAGGTACACATGGCCCGTGTGCTACTCGGGTGCATTCTACATGTACACCTAGGCACACTTTTTCAGAAGAGAAAAAAGTGGAACAGGTTAAAAATTAAACACTGAGATCAACTGGTACACTGCATAGAATTTAGAATCAGGATAGTTTTTGGTGTTGCCTATTGTGTCGCCTGCCCTAAGGCCAGGAAGACACATAGGATCACATTTGTCCACTTTAGTTATCTGTTGTGGTTGGTTGTTAAAAGGGTTATCTGACTCAGAGACTTGAAATATTTTTTTTGTGTAATAAGAAACATAGTCAACTAGACTAAAGATAGTAACCTAACATGCACAATATTCCGTAAACTTTGAGATGATCAGATTTTTGTGTTGGATAGCAATAAACATTTATGTGTACTAATACGTCCCATAGGTTCGCGTGTATACACAAAAATTGCCCGGCCTTCCGGATCCGATAACAAATTTGTGATTTTTCTATATGACAAGAATTCGATTAAGCTTAGCCATTTCACACATTCATTCGATATTGACAAGCAGTATGTAACTGCAAACAAAAGTTTTTTTGGAAATGAGGGGCGGCCCTCCTCAGGAAATCTGAGTCAGCCCTTTAACATGCCTTAATAATACCACATACTGTGATGGATTTAACCAAACGTGGATCATATGTGGCAACATGGGAGTCCCGGCCTCTTGTTGTTTAGGTCAAAGGTCACATACCACGGTCAGGTCATGGAGTCAAGTTGTAAAATAGCTGAAAATGTAAAATTTACCTCATTAAACGTTGAACTTTCATCAATTGGAACCAAACTTGGTTTATGGAGTTAGGACATCAACCGCATTTGTTTATTAGGAATCACGGTCACATCAAGTTCATAGGAATCATGTGAGGGGCCTTCATTACAACCGAACGGCAGCGCCACAAGCGGATCGGGGTCCGTATTTTTAAGTTTTTTAATGATACATTAAATCATTAAATTTTAGATGTTACTAAACTCGCATGAACAGTCCTTTGAAATAGCGTTTTTTTGGTCTCTCAGGAGGGTTCGCTAGAATCTAGGGGAAAAACGTTCATTTTTCTCAAACTATACTGAGCAAGCTCAGGGCGAAGACCTGGAATAGGAGTAGAAGGGACGGGTGGGGGAGGTGGGAGGGGTTAAAAAAGGTATCGATACATGACCGCCGATGGGGAAGAGTAATCGTCCTCCGGAAGAAAGGGGGGGAGTAGGAGAAAAAGGAAGAGCGACGAGAATCAAAGAGAAAAGAAAACAGGGAGTGGGGCGGAAAGGAGGAAAAGGAAAAATAATTAAGTAGAGTAAAGTTAAGTAAAGAGGGGACGAGGGTTGTAGCGGAGAAAGGGGGGCAGGGGCGATCGGAACAGATGGGGGGAGAAGAAGAATGGAGTATAAGGGGAAAAATGGGAAAGGAACAGATTCACTGAGGACAGAGGGGGAAGAAAAAGGGAATAGAATAGAGGACAGTTGTCGAGAAAGAGAATGAGGGAGGTAGTGGAAGAGGGAACAAACGTGATCGTGTAAAAGTCGGAGTAATGAAGACAGAGCTTGAAAGATCGTAGAGGATAGAGAGTAGGCTGAGTAAAAAAGAGAAATAGAGGTGAAGTAAGCAAGCAAAAATATTGATAAGTAGAAAGAACCACAGAAGAATAGAGCGGGGAAAGGTGTAAGAAGAAAAGAGGGAAAACAGCGAGAGAAGTTACATTATGATAAATGCCAATTTTTTACTGAACAGTGTGTAAAGCATTTTTGCATGGGGGAAAAGTGGACGCCATTGGGAGGGGTCATATATTAAGTTTGTTATACAGTATCAGATGGCCCTCTTTGTTTTCATTTGAAATTGGTGCATGTGTCAGAACTCACTAATTCCCACATGGGCAAAAAATCCCACAAAGGGCAACGTTCCCTCCCCCTGCCCCTCCTCTGTGTTATGCCACGTGACTGACCATTTCTGTTTTACATTTATATGAAAAGGAGACAGAAGGAGATCCCGGCTTATACAATGTCATAGTCGAGAATCAGGGCGAGCACATATGTGACTACGACTTTCATGTGTTCTAGTCATGCAGCCCTATGTAGTACAACATTATTGTGATACTATCATGAACAAGTTCATAGTTGCGTACCATCGATTAAATTTTTAAGTTTTTGGAATACTTTAAAGACCTAGTAGCCAGTGATTTATCGCGAAAGACTGAAATAATTTGAAATTTGCACAGGAAAAATAGTTGTAAAAGTGAAGATAAGCCTATCGATTCTCATAAGTTCTTTTTTTAACTAAAGATTAACGAGAAAAGCGAAGAAACCGGCAGTGTTCAGAGATTCCATCTCCATTCAATACGTGTTGTAGTAAGTGGTCCGCACGACTAGCAAATGACAAAATTTCTGATTTGTCCTTCTAGGTTTGCCTCTGGTCCTACATTTGCAGGGTATGTTAGGATATACTTTTCTTGTTACAAACATGCAACACTCTGGATTGTTTGATGATGTTTTTTCGATTTCTGATTTATCAAATCAATGATAGTGCCTTTTAATTAAATTTCTGTGTGGGCCACTCCTTAATGGAACTAATGGCTGACCATTATTTTGCCGTTACTGGGCTCCGCGGTTCATAGTTTTTTTTGCTGTTGCTTTTTGCTCGGCAAGTTCAGTGGACTGTGAATGCTGCCACAAGTGCCACTACTGGTTGTGCCATCGTGCCGAGGCGCGGCTGTAGAATTGGTAATGTCGAGATAGATACCCATTTCCTCATATCCTGTTACAGGAAAGGAACCTTGTACATGTTCTGAGTACAGATGTACAGACGCTGTTAGATCATTCGTTCTGCTCATTTGTCTGCAAGCTGCAACCGGAAAGTCAGCAGTCAATACACATCATTGACAACCACCCTACACATGTACACTAACATGCCAGTGGCCTAACTTGCAAATGTATTAGGTTTATTCTCGATGCCCTCCATATTCTTCGAATAATGCTAGGGTTTCTCTGGTGCGGAGATGTGCGATTTCATATTTTTTTTCACTCTGGTATGAAAATAAAACCGCATATTCCCAACTCGTGTAGGGGGTTTGTGGCCATACAGCGTTGTCGTGGCGTAGGCACGTAGCCATTGACGAGAACCTTTTTTGAGTTTCTTTATAAAGCAAGCTGGAGCAATCAGCATGGCAGTTTTGAAAATCATCTGTCCTCTTGGGGTACCTTGCATATCACATAGAGTTACTCCATAAACAAGTGGTGTCTATAAAGCATGTTGGCATAATATCTTAAACATCAAAGTGGATGGTAGTTTTCTTTCATTTTGACTGATTTTATCTTTGGACAAATTTATGAATACAAGCAAATTCATCAAATTGGCTAATCATTTGAATTTAGTGGCTAATTTTCAACAAATTGAAGACATATTGTCACCAGGGGACGTTATGGATTGTGGTATCACGTAGAGGTACTTTTTCCGATTGTAAGTGTAGCAAACATGTTTGCTTCATTATATGAGAATGTTTGGCACCCGCATACCTCCCAACTGTTGGTGGTGGAAACAATTTGACTTCTAATTTAGTAGAGAAGTCATGTTTTTTTGTCTCGCCTGAACGTGTTCGTCAGAGTGACTAGTAATCACTTTTCTGTCTGTCATGTCTGGTCTGTCCGTCTGTCCTGTCTCTGTCTGTCTTCTGTCTCGTCCTGCTCGCCCTTGACGTCCGTGTTCACAGGATTGTGTACGATTTATCTGAGTTCCGTAAGGCTATGTGATTAACTTGGTAAAAGAAGAGGTCCACGAGTCTGACCTGTTAATTTTGGGCGTAACATATGCTAATTAATATCTAATTTGCATAATTAACGAAACTTTTCCCGCCATGTTGGTTAAACACAACCAAAAGGGGGTTTTTTTTTTTTTAAGATTTCATTTTATTTTCACTCTGCCCTTTTTCGGGGAAGGAAGTGGGCTGTAGAGTTCTCAAACTGATTAGTTTTCGGGCGTATTTCGGGCAAATTAAGTATGCAAATGAACTAATTAATATCAAAAACAGCGTGAATTACCGACTTTCTATAATGTGAAACGTACCTTGGATCCCTACGAACATTCCTTCACTGCTGAAAAGCCTCTTCCAATGGTGCGCATCTTTTTTTCCCAATTTCGAGCGTGTGTGATACAAGCGGCTTAGGTAGGCAAATGATCTAAGTAAATATGCGTAATTACTGTAGCTCTGAAACCGTACATCGGGATAGGCAAAATTCCTTCGCTGCATGAAAGAAGTAACCTATCCATGCGATCTCTTTGGGTGAATCATATTGGGTTTCTAAAGTCATTGGCCGCTTAAAGGGGCATTTTTTGATCTGACAATTGATCTAATTAAATATGCATAATGCTGTAATACACTGAATGGTAACATTGAATTTCAAAATGCCTCTACATGAGACTTCTATTCCGTACATCTTTGTATGAACACAATTGGTACGGTCGAAGTGCAAGTGGATCCATTAAAGGGGCATTGTTTTTGATGCAATTGATCTCTTAATATGCGTCTTGCGTATCGCATAAATGGTACTTGGATCTCAAAATTCCCTTCGCTACATGAGACACTAATGGTAACATTTTGTTATATAATATTGTGGTCAAAGTGGCCTGTGGCCACGTAACGGGCATTTCTTGATTATTTTAATTGGTCAACTACTCAAATGCTTTGTCCTTTCACCAATTTCTCAGTTGCATGTCATGTGAATACTTAACTACACCTTCAAAAAGAATTTGATCAGGAGTTTGTTTACCGTGACATAAATTGTCCATGTTTTGATTTGGCAGTTATATGGCGTGTTTGGTGAATTTGGTGGTGTACAAAACAAGAAACTTAGTCAAAAGTAGGGGGGGAGACACCACAACAAAGGTATAAACATCAATGAGTATATAGCTATAAGCAATGCCATGTATTTCATTGAAATGGTTTTTCTACGTCTTGTCTCTTTTTGTTGCAGCCTGTTGACATTCTTGGAAATTGTAAAATGACGCAAAATGCGCATGTCTCTACCACTTTCTGGACACGAACCGTAGGCGACTCAAATTTAAAAGGTGTCACAATTTTTTTTATTTTTCTAGTTTTTTTTTTTTATGTTTTTTGCATATTTTCTAAATTTTAGTGACTTTTAAGGGAGTTTTGGCATGCCTTTTTTCATGATGAGCGATCTACAATGGAAAAATGTGTGTTGCCCCCTGGGGTGGTGCAAATGTAAAGAGCCAAGATAAATAATCTATAAATTCCCCCCCGGGGTGCTACTCCTAACCATCTCTGGTTATGATTATGTTGCGGACACATTCAAAATTACAAAGATCTCCCAAACTGAAGATTTTGTACCTCTATGGTGATCAAATGAAAGAGTGAGTGGTATAGAATACTATCAAATGCAAACCCAGGGGTGCTACTCCTAAACATCTTCGTTATGCTCTTGTTGAGCCTTACTCATGATTTAATATCTCCACAATGAAAATGTTTGACCCCTGGGGTGGGTTGCAAATGAAGAGCAGAAGTAAAGAGACTATAATGCAAAACCAGGGCTGCTACTCCTAAACATCTCCGCCTTATGCTCGTGGGGGCGGGGGGTTTCACTTGCAAGATGAAATATCTCCACAATGGAAAATGGTTGTGACCCCCTAGGTGGTGTCAATTGAAATAGTGGGAAGTACAACTAGTTAAGAGATTGGAGTTTATCTGGTTTGCACAACTTTTTTTTTTGGGGACACCCTGGACTCGCACAGTTGCATCTCTGGTGTGCTGCTTTTGCTTACAATTAGCGCGAAAGCAAGCGGACACTTGTGGCTCGAGAACCAGCCTGGTTTTTAAATATAACTATATGTGTTGATCAAGCAAAATGAGGTCTGAAGTCGGTCAGAATTGATTTTTACTTCTGAAACTGTGTGCACCATTTAAAAAGCTACATTACATTAATTGCTGAAACCCCCCAGTGAAAATCGCCCATTAAATCCCAAGATATAATCAGTTGAAATGGACAAACTGCAATACAAAACAAAGACCTTTTCGCCTTTGTTGGCTCTATCCTCAAAACATTATTTCGACTACTCCGACTCATGTTGACTTGTCCATCACATATAAACATTTTTTGTGTTTATCAAAATGAGCACATATCTCCACATGTGTTTATGTGTTGGTGATTTGGTCAAGTACTAGCCCAGAGGGTGTCTTTTTTCAAGAAATCAAATCGTTCCCCCTTCTTCTACTTTTCCGCCAGTTCTTCCCCCAAATTTAACCTTGTTCCATCACCTAAGCACAATTCTTACCCAATGAGCCATATAGAGCAAAGACCTATTCGCCTGCAGGGAACAATATCGGGAAGAATTGACATACCTTTACTGGCCTTCCAAGAATATTAACCCTAGTATATGCAAGCAAGAGTTAAGATTGTATTCCATTGTTTTGCAAGCCTATTGATTCTGGAAGTGGTTTGTCCCTTTTAGACCCATCAATTTTTATCAGAAAACTTTATGACTGATGTGTGTGTCTGTCGTTTGTCAGACATCTAGTTGGCACCTTAGTTTACCTTTTTAATAAGCAAACATGTAGTTCAGTGCACCTTGAATCAAGTTTCACACTCCGTTATGCTTTGGTATTGTTTACATAGGGTCATATAGGCCACGTCAAATACTTTTTCCTCCTGATTTTGGTCATTTATGAGGGAGGTCCTGTATGTTATTTTTCCACATTTCGTGCTTACTTCCCATGCTTTTCTATCGACACAAATTGTCATTGCTTGCTCTACTCCTGGAGGAAATTCTGTGAAATGTTTATAAGGACAATCAAGCCTGAAATACATCTGATATTACCTCAATAACCGAAGTGAGCAATCAAATTAGTGAGATTTCAATCCTCTTTTGTTATTCCTAACTACAATGGCAGGGAACAAGAAACAATTTACTTGGCCTACGTAAAAATACATGTGATGTTACATGTACAACAAGAACTAAAAGGAATAATCAAAACGTGTGGTCTAATGTGAGAGTCCCAGTTTGTGAAGATCTCCACGTTGAGGTCAGAGGTCATTTACATGCTTTTTTAGGGGTCAGATAGATTGCATGCTTTGGTTGTTACCTACACCTTTTTCAATTTCTTTGATTGGTTCAGTCGAGTACGGACTAATTGGTATCTGTGCAATCTGTGGTCAAAAGGTTAACCCTAATTTAATGGACGCACTGTTTCCACATACAGTGCACATCATGTATCATCCACTGGTGCATGTCACTGGTCCTTGGGAAGGCCCCACATTCCCCTTCTTACGTAGTGGGGTCAAAGGTCATTAGGGTATCTCCCAAAAATTATCGAGAATTATAAATTGTTGTTGTGTCCACGATTTTGAATTCAATTTTCATTAACACCTTTTATCCAATGGTGCTGGGTAGTGTCCTATACCGGTTCTACTGGGGCCGTTACGCGTTGCGAACACAGATCGATCCGTTATCCAACCTCAAGTAGAAACAACCGACCCCTATTTTACACGCGGTACGCAAAATCAAACCTGCTCTGAGAAGTTTTTGCCTGTTTAGCATACCGCTAGGTTCCACAAACCAGTAGAAACAGCCGATAGCGGTATTTGCCGTGTGTGGCAGGAAATGATGCCAAGGCCACTCTGGTAATGTGACTTCCACTGTGCGCGTCGTTCAAATCATCAGTAGTTATTGTTATTTTCATATCAGAAGTGAATCGTCAAATTCAACATCAATAATATTCATGATTAACACGTAGTAATTCTTTTAGTTTGTTTTACACCTACCGGGACACCTACCTGGTGGTACATCCATTAAAAGAAATAAAAAAATAAATAACGTGAAGGGAATAGGCCTACACGTGTATCGCAGGCCATAAAGGCCATAACGTATTGCTGCAACGCGTTGCGAGAAAGTAGCAACGCGTTGCGACGTCGGCCAATCAAAATCATGAATTTCTGTGACGTATTTAAAAATAGACCCACAACGCGTTGCTAGATACTTTGCAACGCGTTGCAAACCTTCACAACGCGTTGCGAGCTTCACAACGCGGTGCGAGCTTCACAACGCGTTGCGAGCTTCACAACGCGTTGCTAAGGTCCACAAGCCATAAGGGTCATAACGTATTGCCGCAACACGTTGTTAGAAAGTCACAATGCGTTGCGACATTTCGGCAACGCGTTGCGACATTTCAGCAACGCGTTGCGACATTTCGGCAACGGGTTGCGGTGTCGGCCAATCAAAATCATGAATTTCTGTGACGTATTTCAAAAATATAAATCTCACAACGCGTTGCGACCTTCACAACGCGTTGCAAACCTTCACAATACGTTATGGCCCTTCCCTTATTGCCTTCACAACGCGTTGTGAAGGCTTGCAACGCGTTGTGAAGGCTTGCAACGCGTTGTGAAGGCTTGCAACGCGTTGTGAAGGCCATAAGGGTCATAACGTATTGCCGCAACGCGTTGTGGATCTATTTTTTTGAAATACCGTCACAGAAATGCATGATTTTGATTGGCCGACGCCGCAACGCGTTGCCGAAATGTCGCAACGCGTTGCCGAAATGTCGCAACGTGTTGCTACTTTCTCACAACGCGTTGCGGCAATACGTTATGACCCTTATGGCTTGTGGACCTTTGCAAAGCGTTGTGAAGCTTATAACACGTTGTGAAGCTCGCAACGCGTTGTGAAGGCTTGCAACGCGTTGTGAGTTTCCACAACGCGTTGCTAGATACTTTGCAACGCGTTGTGGGTCTATTTTTTTGAAATACGTCACAGAAATTGATCATTTTAATTGGCCGACACCACAACGCGTTGTGAAATTTTGGCAACGCGTTGCTAACTTTCTTGAAGATGTGCATACTTTCTTGCACATGTTGCGGGCACACGTTATGGCCTTTATGGTTGTGCCATACACGTGCATGTAAAACACATCTCAAGAAAAAAGGAATGCATGCATGTTTCTGAAGTTTCGGATGGAACAGGGGAATATTGTGACCCGGTCAGGTCTGTCGAGATGATAGCGGTATGTGCAGTCGAGCATGCCAAATGCGGTATTGGGCCGTTCATAGAAACAGTTGATAGCGGAAAAAAGCCGGGTACATGGCGGGTCAGCAAAATCCGCGTTTTGCCGTGTCGGCGTAGAAACCCTCCTATATGTGGTGACCTCATATCTGACCATTTGTGGCCCAAAAAGAGTTCAGAATATAACATGTGGTTTATTCATATATGGTGACCAAAAAATTTTTCATGACATTTAGATACAAAATTGTCCTGGTTAGTGTGCCCACCATGTGGAGGGGGATGTGGAGGGAGTGTGCACACCCTCAGGGGTCTACAAAAGAAGGAAAGGGCATTGAAAATAAGGCTTCAAATTGCAAAAAAAAAGCATATTTTTAGGTCCCTGTAATCCTGGCCAATTCACGTGGCTCTGCCCTTGATTTGGTGGGGCCCTAAAGAGGACATGAGGACATTTCCAGAAAGAAGTGCCCCCAATTTTTGTGAACACAGGTTGTTTGCATACATGTTTGGAATGCTTTACACAGTATTAGATCACATCAAAAAAGTTTTGAATAAGCCGAATATTTAATAAGATGATTTATGCAGGCGTCAATTTGAAAGCGTGGACCCACCCTCCTCACTTCATCACCTTTCTTCACCGGGGCCAATTTTTTATCACTTCAGGATTTCACCACTACTTCACTGCTTTACAAAAAAACAAAGTCACGGTATCACTATTTCTGCAAATTTGCGCCTAGTCCAGGCTTCACCCTTGATTTATTTTCCAAAGGTGACGCTTCACTTTTGTCAATTTTGGACAAGATCTGAAGCTTCAACCACCGTTCACCATATGAAAATTACCTATTCAAGCTTCACTACTTTAATCATACTTGCCATTGCATAGTTTAAGATTCACACGGTTTCACCTTCACGATAGCTTTGATGGATTCAAGCTTCGTCTTTCACAATCATACTTACCAAGTTTAATTTCTTACAAGACCATGACATACAATTATGATCAAATCCTTGAATAAAATTCTTACAAAAACAAACAAAGTCAATCAGGTTTCAAAGATGCAGCAACATTATTAGTTATTTGTGTTAATCCAATGATTCCTCAGATACATTTTTGTTGTTATAACAATAAAAAACAAGTATAATATGTATACAAACCTGTTTAACTACCACTCTTGTTTACTCTGTCTGCAAACTGTTAAAAAAACCACTATCTATTGTTAAAACTGTCCTTGTTCCAGACAAGTTCCAGGTTGCATTGTTAGCTGTGACATGGTTTTTATAAATAAAATGTTACACTAAAAAAATGATCATGCTGCATTTTGATCATAATTTTGGACAATACCCATGGCTTTAAATTTTGTTGTGTACAAATTACATGCTTTATACATTGTTACTCTACAAGTAAAAACATGTTTTTTGGCGTGGTTTACAAAGCTTTTAAGGATTTTTGCCAAGAGTGATTTCACTCTGGGGGTCAAATTCCAAGAGGAAATTCAATTTCCAAGAGTGAAAAACAAATCTAAGATTTTGTGAGTGCATGGTGCGTGTGGGTGCGAGCGGTGTGGGAGTGTGTGATGTATATATGTCCCGGATAACATGGAGATATTGGGCCAATTAGGCCCCAATATATACTCATATGGACCCAGTAGTGGCTCAGTTATAGGTCCAATATTATTTGCTCATCGACCCAAATGGACCAATATTGGGCCAGGGCCAATGTTGGCACAATATTGGGACAATTCTTGGTAATAGATATTGAACCAATATTGGGAATATATCAATATTTTTTATTGGCAATAAATATATTTTCTTAAAAATTAAAATTATTAAATAAATTAATTAAATAATTTGAGCTAGTCAAATAGTTTAATTTTTTATTGAAATTGGATTATTATAGATAATATTTTTGAATATTGTTTTATGATCAACACAATTCGTCCTTGAGAGATTAGCGTATTTCTGGTGTTTTATTGTTTTTCTCACCTGCTATTTTAAGCAAGCAATTAGCCTTAAACCAATATTGGGCCAACGTTATCCCAAAAATTGGCTCTATATTGGCTGTTGGTCGCTTGCCAATATGATGCGCCAATATTAGCCCATTAAAGGATGCCGATATGAAGCAGATATCACATTGCCAATGGAAAACCAATTGTGGCCCAATATACGTTAGCCACGTGATGCCGATGCCAAGATACCGATGGGGAACATTGCTGGGCCAATATATGCGTGCTATCTGGGGTGTGTGTGTATGTGTGTGTGTCTGTGTGATTCCAGAGACGAGTGAAAAATTACAATCCCAAAGATTGTTGCGTTGCGTTTTGCGTTGTTGAGCAGTATGTTTGTATGTAGGTATAGGTATGTGTGTCTGGGTATGGGTGTGTAGGTAATATAGGGGTAGGATACTATGTGTTATGTCGCAGAGCAACATCAAGAATTAGTGATAGTTTCAATTGAATGGTTATTCTTCTTTTTGGCAAAGTTTATTTTGCAAAAATTAAAAAAAAAAAAAAAAAAAAAAAAAAAAATTATCACAACAATGTGAATAATATTGGTTTACATTTAGGCTATTTGCAAAGATATAAATAATATTTTTATTGAAAGGGTTTTACTAAGTGTAAGGGTGGACAGTATCGTCGTTCACGGTAATATCGGCACTACAAACTTGGGTATCTCCCGGGGTAATCGGATTTCCTGACGTTTGAACATACAATACAATTTACTTTTATTTGCTGTTAACTAATATGAAATATATAAAACATTAAAAAAAAAACGTAGCTATGATTAATTCTTTGGTTCTTAAATGATGAGTAATGAATAAGATGTACCTTTGATGTTGCTGAAACGGGTATGTTATTCCTTTACGCGGCCTACTATAAGGTTGTGTCGTTTCAATTATGCTTTCCCGAAGCCGTTTATTGTTCCCGAAGCCGTTTATTTCGTCAGGGTTGTTGCAAAGTTGATTCCAGTACTTCATTCGTCAAATACCATCTTCTCCTTGGTTGCAAAATAACATTGACACTGAATTTAGCCGGGAAAAATCATTAAATGCGTCAAAAAACTTCCCCATATTCATAAATTTAAGCTAAACCACCAACAATCGGATCAATAAGAAGGGGTCTTCCAGGATAATCGGACACAACCAAGAAACGATCGAATGTATTGCGGTAGAGCGGCACACATTAAGCATATTACGTCTCGATGATAGACAGTGTTACAAGTTCAAGCTTCCAGTTTTCACAACAAGCTTGTTCAAGATCGTGACGCTTACGCAAATTAATACACCAAGTGTACGCAAATCTTAAGGTAAAAACCAAAAAATACCTAAAATATACAAAGAATAAAGATACTCAAAATTGTTAGTAAGGAGTTAAATCTGGAAGACAAGTATCGAGAAAAAAAGCAGCTCAAAAGGCACATGGATGGAAACCTTGACGAGCGAAGTGGGAAAACCCGTCGACTATGACGGCCATTACGCCCCATGGGGTTTGGTTCGTCTTTCATTCAGTTCGTGAGTCGGATTTTGTAACAAGGAGGTGGAAAATATTTCATGGTCTCCTGCACGATCTTTGCTGATGGAATATTAGGTGATCATTTTCAAACGCACTTCAAAATCGACTATCCTTTATTTCCATGTCATATTGTTTGTGTATGTATTTTCACCCGGTTTATCTCTTGGGGCCCTTCCTTTGCTTTGTGTTTGCCGCCGGACTAAGGCGGTGTGATGAAAGGGTGGTCCTTAAGTTACTTAAAATTATAAACGGTAATTTTATTTAAACAATTTCTTGCTTGAAGACGGGCATGTTGTTATTTATTTTTTCATCTTATCTGATGTAGGGGGCTCGTACCCTATAGTTCATACAGGTTTGTTTTAATTTTAATAGGTCTCGTGATTAAATATTTACGTCTTTTTCATCCATTGGAAATAAAATGAGAAGTCCATTAACGTTACAGCCAATGGGTTTTGTTCCGGCAATCAGCTTATCGCAAGTCAATTATGTTCACATCGATTGGTTGAAGTAAAGTGTACAAAACAGTGAGGTAGACATCAAGCTAAACGTTGAGCAGTAATGATCGCGGATATCCCAGAGGGGGATTATCATTTACTCTTAAATCAAAACCATTTATAGGTTACCACTTCAAACCTGGTTAGAAGCGTGGGTAGGGATTACCCCCCGTGCGTCTGCCAAACAAATTATTGATGTTGAGAAACAATAACAAATACACCAAATTTGTTTTAGTTCATAAGTGCATTGCTGCCGACTCTCTGGCGGTGATCCGACGGACGGCGTGATTCTTCATGGTGCTTGTGAGGATTTGTGAGGAAATGCACGATTTCGACATGTTTTCGACGCGACCGAGGTAATGGATTCGACGTATTATCACCAGGAATCACAAATCCACGTCAAAGCTGCACCCCTTTCAAAAACCTATAGTAAAGCTTCACCAAATGAAAATAAAAGAAGCAGGACTTCACTCTAGCAAGAAAATATATTGACCGAAGCTTCGACGTCGAGTCGGCGTCGAAATTTGGCGACCCGTGAGGAGGGCTGTGTACACGCTTCACATTGACGCCTGCATTAGTATTTTGGTCGACAATGATTACAATAGCAGGCAAGTTCAAAAACGGTTCTTGCAGTGTTTTTGTTTGTTGTCCAATAAAACTTTCAAAATGTTCTCGGTAGGTGGTCTACCAACTGATCCAGTGTAATTTGAGAGAACTTTTCTGTATCCTCAAAAAATCGCCTTAACGACGCCCCCTTTCAGTGTGCAAATTCCCTTCGAAAATTTGTATAGAGTTTTGACAAGTTTATCAAAATGGTGCTTTTATATATTGGCATTGTAAGAAAGGCTATAGCCCTACAAGTCAAAATTTGTGCCAAAGCAGTTACTCCAAAATGGGTAGCATTTTTCTACACTAAACAAGGAATTTGGCACCACTGCCCCCGTAACCCTGGCGTTAGTGCTTTGCATTGTCCCCGGATCTGCACACCGAGGGGGGGAATTCATGCTAAGCGCATGCTTTAATAAGGCGGCCTACAAACGGTATTAAAATATAGTGAGCGAAGGAAGCCGAGAACCTCAAATCTAGTGAGTATATTTAAAAATAGGATCAAATATCAAAAAGATTCAAGCACTTAATGTAAATCATTATTTCTTCTTCCATTTCAAGATATTTTGTAGAATATAAAATTACTTGGGTAGTACTTGCTATTTGGATTATATATTCTACAATCTTAGAATATCACTCCTTCTTATTTATTCATCCCCCCACCCTCCACTCCCTCCTCCCCCTCCTCATTCAGACCCCCCCTCCCCCCAACATTCTTTCTTCCCTTACTACACGTTTACCATTTCGCCTTTCCACCCAATTCTCTTGCCATCCCCTCTAATTGTTTGGCATCCTTACACTAATTAGCTCCCCCTTCCCCCCCACCCACCGTTCGCCTTCGCCCCCCATACTCTTATCTTCCTTCCTACCCTTATATCCTCTCCTATCTTTCGCTCGACCATTTACCTCTTCCCCCCCAGGCTGCAACAATGGAATAATCTTGTTTTAAACAAAATTTAACTACTTCCCTCGCGATTCAATTCAAATTCAGTGTTAACCACGATAATTACGTTTTCTATTGCTATGGATTTCACACTGGGTAATCTTACGTGCCTATGTCAGCGGCTATATATTTATTCATCAGGCAGTTGTACAGACCATGACATAAAAATTAAACACGTATTGACCAGCTCAGTGTCATCAACTAGGTGTGGGTGCAGATGGATTTGGTCCCTAAACGAAAAATAAAAATAAAATTGTAGTAGTCTACTAAACACAGATTCTGAAATTCCTACCAGTAATTATCCATTCACACACCAATCAAAGTAGGTAGAATCCGCAAACGGGAAATAAGCAGGTCACAGAAAAATATGCAAGTAAAATCTTCCAAGGAAGCGCGGTAGATAGATTTCCACTATCCCTTTTTGTGGCCGCCAGCTATAGATGGCAGGACCACTTAGCAATCCGTGTGCGTGGTGTATGGGTGGGATGTGGTGTCACAAAGTGTTAAGTTTTTGTTAAATTGACCTTAATGAAAAGTTAACTTCAATGGCACCAAACTTCTGTCATAAGTGCAACAAGGGATCCGTCATATGTTGATGAGGTCAAAGGTCATGTTGAAAGGTCAAAGGTCATGTGAGGTAAAGTTGAAAAAGGGGCTAAAAATGTAAAATTATCTAATGAAAGTTTAACTTCAATTGGAACCAAAACTTTTGTCATAGGTGCACCCTGCGATCCCTCATATGTTGATGAGATCAAAGGTCACAGCAGGTGTCAAAGGTCATGGGGCGGCCCAAAGCTTATATTCTTTGAATATAGTGAGCGCGAGCCGAGACAGCGGAAAATTCTAGGTTTTTTTGAAGTTCAGAATTTGTCTTCAATCTCAAATTCCCCCTGGAAGGACATATGCCAAATTGTAATCCTCAAGCTATCTTGAATCACTACTGCAATGATTGTGAATAATCAAAGTAAATGGAAACCATGATATTAAATAATAGAGATCAAATTTGAATATGGGACCCTGATTCTAAGTTACCATATGTTCAGAAGGAAGGTTTCACAGTTGGTCGAGGTTTCATCTCTTTGAAATGCTTTAGGCTTACTCCTTAAAAATGAGTCTTGATTAGTATTGATCAAACTCTAACTCTCAGTTATACCCCTCACATTCCCAGATGCCTGTGCTGATTTGCAAGATTATTCAGGTGTGTGTGTGCTTCCAATGGGAAAAAATTTATTTGATAATGTTGTACATGGCAAGTAAAAACTTCTCCAGTTGAAATGACACCAACAATTGGCCTCTCTCTCAATTTCAACTCCCAGTTCATCAACAACCCATGCTTTTAGTAGCACAAAACATTAATCCAGTAATGCTGTGCTTACATGTATGTGTAAACAAATTTAAACAGACAAAAAAAAGTTTGTTGCCCTCCGCACCGACCCGAAAAAACTAGTCTTTTTTTTACAACACTCAGGAAATTTAAACTTATTTGCACAATGTGTTTCTAAATCATATATGGAAACGATGTTTCAGAATGATCCATTCAGGCCCAATTATTCAAAAATCTGGGAATTCATTAAAAGAATCATCTTCCAAAATCGTAAACACTGCAGAGATTGGTTTTATAAGCGAGCCACAAGTGGCTGTACACACTAAAACCATGCGTTGATGACTGCATGAACAATCCAATCCAAGCACAAATTCTAGGGACAGACTTTTAAAATAAGGTGGTGCTCGGTAAAAAGCCTACCTGGTCATATCAGGGAGGGTTTAAGGGAAGCTTTTCATGGCATATACAGTTGATAACCAGGATAGGCAGATTCCAAGGGGAGCTTAATCCTCTCCTACAAAGGGCTTAAGGAGAGCTGTAGGGGAGCTATAGCTCTCACTCTCCTTAAGACGAGTCCTGTGTTTTGCTGTGTCCTCGTAGAGCTGTGTGACATACAGATTGCACGTTCCCTACTGCATCTCGTTAGTGCCCATTTCCATCTGGGAACAGTGTGACAGGCCCTCAGGCAAGCTAGCAATGTACAGGATTCAGAGCGTTAATATATCAATACTTGGAAACTTATGTTATCTGTTGTGACTGCCACAGACGACTGTAAATGTTGTGTAACTGATCTTGCAATAACTTTCTGAACAAACCCACATGCCTGACGCTGCATGGCGAAATCAACGGTGTGGGTATTTTCTATGCTGTGAAGTTTATGTAGTAATGGGTTGGGCGGTACACGTTTACACGTAGTCCCGTCCGTCAGGAAGCTTGATGAATCAACACAGTTTGTGGTGCGTCTGAAGAGAAAAGGCGGGACTTCCAATCATCACCAAACCAACCGTCAGGGGTTTCTAGCCTTTATTTATCTCTATGACGTGGTGGAATGATTTAGTGTTGTTTACCTTACTCTTGCTCCTCAGGTCTCTCATCTGGTTATATTAGGCCAAAAACTGGCAACTTGACTGTTCTATCAATCAGTCTGTCAGCGTATTTATTTAGTGAACAGCTTTGTTGAAAAATAATTATAAAAATAAATTTAAAAAAAAGAATTGACAACGGGGTCTTTATAAGATTACATATTTAATGAATTAGTAAATCATAATAAAAATTTATGAAAGATTAAAAACTAAACATATTCCCTACGTGGTGAATCTAGCAAAATAACCACGAAGCAAAATGGGCGACAGTGCAGTCTTACAGCACATCTCCTAACGTGGCGTTATGTTTTAAGTATCACTCGCGTGTGGATCTCAACGGAAATGCTTTAAAGGAAGGTTGTCTCAATTTGAGTGGAACATTTAGACAGTCTTTGCAGAATACCACATAGGCAATTATGAAATGCAATGTTCAGCGCATGACTTGTTTCAGTCAGACCATGCACAAACAACAAAAATGCAATTTAGTTGTTTAGAAACAACCTTGGTGTGAAATGTAGTTTTAAAGACCTAATCGACCTCCAAATTTGTACCATTGGCGCCAAACAAGCAACCCCGTTTACGGGCGAGCGGACCTTTCAAGTAGGGTCGGTCGGTCAGGCAAATTTCTTTCTTTGAATTTTTTTCTGTTCTGGCGGTCAAAAATTGGCCTAAAATGCCCAAAATCTGAAAAATCGGAAAAAAAAAATGATTACTTTTACAAACAAAATTTTCTATAAAAATTAGCCAAAATTGTAACTTTGGCGTTAAAACAACAGGCTGATTTTACACTTGCTTTTGGGAAAAACTAAAAAAAAAAAAAAATTCTGCCAAAACTAAAAAATCGGGGTCGGTCAGGCCGTAAAAGTTTTGGGTTTTTTTTGTCAGCCTTAGGGCAAACAACAACTTTTTGGCCAAGACAGGTTCAAGCTTTGACTTAATTAGTGGGCCCACGATGGTGTGAAAAAAATATTGAGGGGTGAAAACAGTCAAATTCTTGATTACTTAAATGTTTTAAGGGTAAAATGTCATATATTTTCAGATTGGCACTTAAAACCCCATCTTTTCACTGATTTTGAGAAAAAAATTCATTTTTGGCCCAATTTAGCCAACAATGTCGTTTTGGGGACAAAATTTGGACTGTGCTAAATTTTCCTGTGAGTGTATGAACATGAAAACTACTACTAGTGACTAATTCTTTATGCTAATCATGTGACAGGGGTACATTTATAATATTCAAATCATTAAATGGGATCAATCTATTTCTTTATTTTTGTAACAGGGTTAGAAAGTTGGCGGTCAGGGTGACAATTGATTTAGGAAAAAATGCCAATTTTCGCCCAATTTTCTGATGAAAAGCTGTAATCCTCAAGGTGAGCTATGGTGATGTTTTTGTGTTTTTGTTCCCAGTATTTCAATAGTCTTAATATGATAAAACACTTGACTAAGTGGGAATGTACTGAAAAAAAATAAAGTTTAATATGTTACCCCTACCCCTAACATTTCGGAGGGTGTGAAAAAAATAAAGGCCTTTGCAAAAAAAATAAGTCCTTCAAAACTGTGAGGTTTAAGGCTAAACAAATATAAACTTGCTATAGCCAAGACCTCCTCTAGAGCAAGTTTATATTTGTTTAGCCTTGAGAGTACCAGTTTTGAAGGACTTATTTTTTTGCGGCCGATTTTGGCTCAAATTTGAGGACTTCGGGCAGAAATATGCCTGTACAGTGCTATGAGAAAAATTTTCAAGTTATTAATTGTGCATTTTTATTTCAGATTCAGTTTCTACAAAAAATTTCACCCTAGAAAGTGGTATTTTAAGTAGGATATCTTTCCCTTTAAGTTTCCACCATTCTGTCCACCAAACGTAAGTCAAAGCTTGAACGCTGTCCTAAGTTCTTGCTTGAACTGTCACATTGATCATTTCTATGATTAACAGCTATAAGCATGGGAGTATGTGGCAGAGGCGATTGTTTGGCATCCAGGGAGCAAATTGTATGTACTAGAGGGTTCGAATGGTTACTGGGACTGATAAATTGACATGCACTGTGACATGCACTGCAAAGGGGAATGCATTTTGCAAATTACTATTTGCTCTGCCTCTTTTCTTGCAGTTTCTTTTATTTATGTGATTTTCAATTTTTAAGCAAATTGTGAGATTTCAGCCAGTGTAATATTCTTATATTATAGACGCTCGGAGAAACTTGATCCTCGCGTCAGTGGCGTATCGGGCCTGCCCGCTCTGAGGGGGAAAATTTCCCAGTCTTGGGAAATTTTCCCTCTCAGGGGGGGTCAAAAGGCCAATTTTTCCCGGTCAGAGGGCTAAAAAACGGCTGATTTAGCATGATTTTTGCAATTTTTTTCCCGGCCAAAGTCGTCGGGGGGCAACCTGCCCCCCGCCTGTTACGCCAGTGCCTCGCGTGCATTGAATTGAGTTTCGCTTCGTCATAGATTCTGCTAGAATCATGCATGTAAGGCCCTCCCATTCTAAAATATAGTGGAATATTCTGTCTACAACTGTGTTTGTGATGACTTTACTTTTGTAATCTGGTCAATAGTTATCTGCAGTAAGCACCAAGTAGGTTGATGTTTACTTGGTAAATTAGAAGCAGAGTTGTGTCTTCCCATAATAAACTGCTGTGGTCTGACATTTTAGGCATTAAAAATATGAGCTTTGACTCAAAATAAAAGAAAAAATATTAGAGTTTAGTAGGCTGTAGAAGCATTTTTGGTTCTTATCCATAAAGTTAATGTGACTTGTGATGTTGCATGTTCAACATTTGCAATGCCCAAGCTGTCATTTACTGCAGGTCAAAATATTACAGTAGTGTCTTTAGCAGAGTACATATTATCTGTATAAAAACTGACTTGCAAAATCTTTATTGATCTAAAAATTGGTCATATTATATAGCTATAGCTTCTGTAAGCATGTCTAATAACAATGTTGGTATTATTGGATTTGAAACAAAAGTTAATTAAAAAAAAAAATAAATTGAACCATAGTCTTTTTGCCCTGATGTTTTTGTTTCACGGTATTGACATCAATGCAATACAAATCTATTGCAAAAAGTTATTTTCGCGAGTTTTTATTTTCGCATTTTTATGTTCACTCGCGAAATTCGCGAAAATAAAAACCTCACAAAAATTTCCACTTATACAGTATGTCATTCAAAAAGAGGTTTGTACTCCAAGTCTTGTCTGTATAAGTCTGGCTCCATTTTGCAAATGAAATTTGGTGAGAAACAATTTGTGTTTGGTTATAAAATTAATTTTAAGGTTTCTTTATGGATAATCATATTTCTTTTGTTTTTTTAATTTTAACAGTTGACGATGAAGGGGATGAAGGAGGTATGGGCTCAACGCTGGACTCACAGACATCAGATGATTTGCTCAGTCCGCTTCAAAAATTGCAGAAATATGTTGACAGTGACAATACATTCAATAGGTAAGGGTTAATATTACAAAGGCAGTGGAGTAGCTTTTGTTCTTGTTTTCATTTTCTCAAATAAACTAGAAAACTTTTGAAATTCATGCTAAACTTCAAAACCCATCTGCCCATTTGTAATTAGCACCCCCCCCCCACTCCTGGTGTTATATTTCACAAAAGGGGGCTTGTTTATTGGAGATAAATTTTACTGCCAATATCTCGCCTTACAAAAACATCCTGAAGTGTTTTTATTCCCCTGGCCCAAAGGGACACGAGGGATTTTGCCATAGCAAAGTCTGTCGTCTGTCCGTCAGTCTGTCTTCACCTGTAACCATCGAACCCCTGACCGGATCTACATTTGGCACAAAAAGTATCTCAATGAAATCTCCGTAAGTGCAACTTTTGGTTTGGGGGTTTTACCGCTTCGGGCATTCTATCTAAGCTAGGGGTGTGATTCTTCAGGATTTTTCCTGATTTCAGGATTTTTTGTTTTCAAAATTTCTGCAACTTTATTTAATTTCAGCCTGATTCTAAGAATTTTAGGTCAATTTTACGCTGTTTTTCAGGATTTTTTACCAAATTCAGGAATTTTCCATAAAACTCAATCACAGCCCTGCTAAGCCATTTTTGTGCACATTTTTACAAGCGAGGTGTTATATGAAAGAGCATGACCTAGGCAACAAAATGTATGTTGTGAAAACTTTCAAAATTATCAGACTTTGGCACAATACTGATAAAAAACATGCCAAGATACTTTTTGTGCCAACTGTAGATCTATGATACTTGCACAACATGACCTTAGTATCTACTGCTACTTCCGCTGTGACACAGGTTTGTAGGTCAAAGGTCAAACTTTGTGTGTTTCAGACTTTTCCGCTCTTATTTCCCAGAAAACGTGTGCAAACTCCCTCTTACCAACCGGCCGGGGGATCTCGCAAGTTTTAACTTACTGTATTTTTTCTTTTTCTTTTTTGTCTTTGATTCTAATTGGTCCCCCGCCAACTTTTGTTGGCGAAGGGGGACTATAGAAATGCTCCCCGTCTGTGTGTGTGTGCGTGTGTGTGTCCCTCGCGATATCTTTGGAACTAAGCAAGTGTGGGTGTCCATCTTCGCAACATATATGTATCTTATGTACGCGTTGGGTGGGATCCAAAGTGGGTCATGTGTCATGGGTCAAAGGTCAAATGTGGTCAAAAATAGGGTCAAATATGGGCAAAAATAGGGCTAAATCGCTATAATAAACGTTGTCAACACGATATCTTTTGATTGGAGCAAGTACGGGTGTCCATCTTCGCACCATAGATGTCACTCAAGTAGGCTGCGGATGAGTTCGGAGGAGGGGCATGTGGCATTGGTCAAAGGTCAAATGGGGTCAAAAATAGGCAAAAATGGAGTTAAATTGCTATAAACCTTATCTGTTGTGGTAGGGATGATGAAACTTGGTGGGTGTGGTCAACATTCAGTACCAAAAATTTTGAAGGTGATTTCAAGGTCATCCGAGGTCATCCAAGGTCAAATCACTTAACATGTGGTAGGAGGATGAAATTAGTGGGTGTGGTCAACATTCAGTACCAAAAATTTTGAAGGTCATTTCAAGGTCATCCAAGGTCATCCAAGGTCAAATCACTTGTGGTTGGAGGGTGGTTGGAGGGTAAAATTGGTGGGTGTGATCAACATTCTGTTCCAAAACTTTTTAAGGTCATGTGAAGGTCATGAGGGGTCATCCAAGGTCAAATCACTTAATATGTGGTATGAGAGTGAAAATTGGTGAGTGTGGTCATCATTCAGTGCCAAAAAATTTGATGGTCATTCAAGGTCGTGTGGGGTCATTTAAGGTCAAATCACTAACATGTGGTAGGAGGATGAAACTTGGTGGGTGTGGTCAACATTCAGTGTTGACACTTTGGAAGGTCATTTCAAGGTCATGTGGGGTCATCCGAGGTCAAATCACTTAACATGTGGTAGGAGGATGAAACTTGGTGGGCCATCACAATCTTCCCTGAGATCTTAAAATTGTTGCTTCTTGTTCTTTAGCTACTGCACTGGGCGGGGGACCTTTGTGGTTCGAGAACCGCCTTGTTACACATTCAATCCCTGTGCCATCATTAATTTTACATTACACATTTGGGCATTAATGGTGTTGAATTTGATTCACTAGTTAGTTAAACCAAAGTTTTAAATCCGGTTTTCTCCCCGTAAACGAGGGTGGCCGGATTGACCTTGCACTCAGCAAAACTGCTGTGTGAGGATTTATTGGAGCAAAAGTGGGTCAACCGGCGAGCGCAGCGAGCCGAAAAAATTGGTTTGTTAGTACGCAAAATTTCCGCTTCTGGCAAATCCGCACCCCCCTACATAAATTCCTGGCTACGGGCCTGCCCTTAGGTAGATCTTCTTTTTCATTCTACCAGGGTAACCAGCTACCCTCCTCAACAGATTTCCTTAGAAACCTGATGGGAGTGATGGTTTAGCCACCGACTACTCGGCCCTGGGGCAGGTAGTACAGGATACCAGTAGCAGGCCCACAAAGGAAGCCTGACCTGACCGACCATTTAAATTCACCACTGAATAATCTGCATCGTGTTGTATTTATAACAGATTTTATGAACTTAAGCAAATTACGAGGAGATTGCTTATTGCAATTAGGACTTCATTAAGTAAATATGAACAGTTGCGATATTGTTCCTATCCCTTTATCCCATTTTTAAAAGCCTGTGTTTGGCTATCCCTTGGGTTCAACAGAAATTTGCATACCTGACATTAATAATAGATTATGAAATGTTACTATGTCAATTGTTGCCATAGAAACAATGATATGTGAGTAGAGGTCAAGAGTTAAAATCAGCCATGCAATGTTTGATGGCAACATGGTTTTCTTCACAAGCCTCGTATATAGGCTTGTTTTTTTTACAATCAGACTTCATATCTTTCTTGTCATTATTTTGTCCATATTAATTTTGGACCTACTAACCTGTTAAAGGTGCAACGAGGATTTCAAGCATCCCCAATATTTTCTGTGTATGTAGTGATTCATGATGCATTATACACCCCAAGATAGATTCCCTACCTTTTTACTTGGCCTACAGAAATAACTTAAAATAAACAAAAGGTGATTTGTATATGCTTATATTTCAATAGAAAATAGGCTGAATTTCCTATTACTCCATAGAATTAAAATTACCAATTTTTTGTGCCAAAGAAACAGGGCTTGGCTTAATCCTTTTCAAATAAGGAACTTTTGATATAAAGCTTTTACACCAGTGCAAATCAGCATCAAATTTTTTTCGGGACCTGTTATTTGAAATCTCTTGTTGCACCTTTAATAAGCTCCTACATGGGGGGGGGGGGGGGGAATAAAAGAAACGGAAGGGGAACCTTTCCCAGATGAGCGTTTCATAGGGCATCTGTTTCTTGGCTCTTAATTTCATTGTTGATGTCGTAGCTTATTTCATTGTTGAGGCGTTAGCTTATTTTCTTAGTGCATGTTCTGATGTCAGGTAAAAAATAAAAACTCTTCTGATCTGGATTGGATTGTACTCATGACAATTCGATTAAGCGTGAATCACGTGCTCGGAGAAGGCGTGGGCTGGCGACAAGTCGGTGCGGCAATTTGTCCGCCTGCCTTTCTTGCGAACAGAGTGGACGCCCTTGCCGATTGATGCGTGCTGTGGCATGAGGCCTCCGATAATCCCATTCAGTGAATTAGGGAGAACGTGGTCTGAACCAACAACACAGTACTGTCAGAGCCCTGCTTTGCCCCTTGACCCTGCCAGGCCCTAGGCGGGCCCCTGGACCCCCACCCTTTTCGGCCAGTTCTGATGCAACACTGCCCCCCCTCCATATTAAATCCTAGCTATGCCATGTGGTAGGGACAAAGGGTACTAGATACTGCCTCTACCCATGGATGAACGTTTGGGTGTGTTTATGGGGCTTGGGATCCATGCTAGAGATGAATAAACTGTGTTTTTGGTATGGAGTAATGCAAAGTAATTTGAATTGGTTTGATGCAGGGTTCATATTAGTGTGCGTTTTTATATCCCGAACCCACCCACTGTTTCAGCAGTGTATGTGTGTTTGTTCGGAATAGGAAACACACACACCCATTTGCAACTCCAGTTTTAATGCTCATGCACATTCTGGAAAATCAGGACTTACAATTGAATTGCTTTTTGTTCAGAATTTGAAAATTTTGGACCATGATACCCAACTTTTAGGTTATGTCTTTGGGTAGACTATATGGGTCTATTCCCCCCTGCGGGTTCGGGGTTTAGAATTGGCTCGGATGTGTTCCCCTGCATGTCGTAAAGGGCGAACTAATAGGGGCCCCCTGCGGGTTCGGGGTTAAAATGGCCCGATGTGTTCCCCTGCATGTCGTAAAAGGCGACTAAAAGGGTCAACTCTTCTGTTATTTGAACAGACCGGTTGTATTTAATTTAGGATTATATATATATTTGTGATGATATCGACTGTGTAATTGTATTATTAAATGTTCTGTTGATTACTCGTTTAAGTCAACATGTAGCTTAAAATCAATTAAACATGAAAAAACAAACATTTTTATCATTACATTTGTTACGATAGGTAAGACCACCTATTAATTTTTTTTTGTAATAGTAAATAATAGCATGTATTAAGGGTTTTTTCAACTGTATAATTGTTGATGTAATTTAAAATCTATCAGTTTGGGCATAATTCCCATGTGTATTGAGGCCATTAAAAAATGTACATGTATGAGACCATCTATGTTGGTCTTAAAGGGTCTCATGTTTGCATGTTTTGATGTATTGTCGATTTCTGTTTTGAAAGTTGAAGTTTTTTGCTTGTACATGGATGAGTGATGACCTTTTTGTCATCGTCTATGATTTGTTTTGGTTATAAATTTATCATAAATATCTTTGAACCTTGTTTTTTCATTGATGCATGTTTTCTAAGTTTATCTTTGAATTGTTTTGTTTATCTTGTTTTATACATGGAAAGGTTATGCTCTGGTTCATCACTGTATGATTGTATCCTTTGTAATTGTTAATTGGAATTTTGAAATTGAAATGAAGTTTTAATATTGCGATTGTTTTTTATATTTAATGTAAATTACAAATGTAATGACACGATATACACAATTGTTGTTAGTTTTGTCCGTTAATTTTAATACGCACTCACTCACTCACTATTGGGTCTATTTTCATTTTTTCATCATATTAAAATCAAAGCAGGTGTACTCTTTAAAGAATTTTCTTGCTGTAGGTAACATGGAAATATCCATAACACCAATGGGCAGTTTTTCTTAAAAATTTGTTAACATCAAGGTTTCTTTTGGGAAAATGGCCATCTTGAGTTAAAGATATTTCCTTGCACCTGTACAAGAAAAATTTCTAAGAAGTACACCGCTTTCTGTTAATCCTGGTGTTGATGACTCCTGGATCGTTATGGAAACAGTTCTCCGGATGAGCTTTGACGCTTTTTCAGCTTGTCGGATTAAGCACCAAAAAGATAGGGTCTCCAAGCTGACGTGCAAATTGGCGATAAAAAAAAGTTAATGCATAACCTTTGTTTTGTCCCCCCCCCCAAAAAAAAATTGTGTAACTCCAATTTTTGTTGAAAAAAGTAAAATTCATGATTCACACGATCTGCCAGCTCGTCCAAGTGAGAGCAAGACAACAACTAAACCACCTGGCGTGAGATTTACCACTCGACCAAAGGCACTGCGTTTATGTGGATACCAATGATAGTCACTAAGGTATTCATCCTTTTTCAAGAGTTTCAAGCGGGATATTTTAGAATGGGTTGGCCTTATATGCAGAATGCATGGTTTAAATGCAGTAACAAGTAGTTGGTATTCTTTCAATTTGGGTCTAACATCATAGTCTATGGAGTCCTAATGTCCTGCATGGAGAAAGCATGCAAACCAGTCTATTTTGCAGTATTTGAAGTGTGTTATGGTTATTTGACCACTCAATTTCAATATCATTATCAATAGGAGAGAAAATAACGTATTTAAAACCTACCAGGGGCCAACAATTAGGAGCTTTTGGTCCTTTTTTATGGTAAAAGTCAGCTGATACCTACAACATGCATCCATGCACTATGTAAATGCATCCATATGCCTACATGATACCCAATGATACCTGCAGACTTCCTCTGTAATAAACTAATAATTCTGTAATTCCTATTGATAGAAGTACAGAAATTGAAACCGTATGATACCATCATCCGCTAAAAACCCCAAAACAACACTGAAATTAGGAACTTTATTGAAGATATTTGTTCAGCCAAAAACTGAGAAGTGCAAAAATCATAAAATGCCCTTTCAAGTATGTTATTAGGAACAGTTAGAATTCAAGGAGCGCCATTATCCCCCAAGTATTGCTGCCGTTGTCAGAAATACCCATTCAATGCCAATTTAGAATAGTGGTCAATGAAAACAAAATAAGCAATTGACCTCCATACAGAATGTCCTATCCAAGAGGAGCCTGGAGCACTTTTGCAGGTCAGTTATAATTTCTTAGGTCTAGGTAATATGTGTGAGAGTGGTCTCTTAATATTTTGTAAAAAAAACTAGAAGAAATATTTAAATTAGTTGCAATTTGAAATGTCACTCTTATCCTAATATGAATAGGTATTCTGTTTATGGGTGAATTAGTTATTTATGCGAATGTAAAGCCCAGGCCCGTAACCAGGGGAGGGGTGGTTGTGCCGAATGTCCTCCCCAATTCCGAAATGCTCCACTTTTGCCAAATTTAACCCCTCCCCTTTTGAGAATTTTTGAGAAAAAGTCCCCTTTTGAAAAAAAATCGCCCCTCCCCTAAAAAAATCCTGGTTATGGGCCTGGTAAAGTGCCAACCTTGTCTACAAACTCCATAGAGCTTGATACCCCAAGGTGAGGGGACCCTCATATTTTGGTAGGTATGCACTGCCCAGGGCTGGAAAAATGTGATTTTCCTGGGAACACAATCAAAATTTTCTCCAAAGATTGCAAGCTTTTCCTTCCAAAGGACAAATATTTTCCTCCAAATAGCAAAATTTCCCTGGAACATTGCTCCCAAGTTCCCCACTTTTTCCAGGCATGGCGCTGCCAAGATTTTTAAAATGTGTGCTCTGAAATGGATTGTGAGGCCAAAAAGGTATTTCAGAGCTCTATTTAAAAGCCAATTTAACAATAAAACAGTTTGACATGTAAAGTGAAGTCTCTGGACTGAGATGGGGTTCAAAATAATTTTTGCATTCTCCATAAGTGAGAGTGAGTCTGAAAATGGTGATCTTTGGGCATTACATACCCATGCTACTTCTCAATGTGAGTGTTACCCCAATCCCAGGTTTTTTTATCCAAATATGTTTCTTTTTATCAATCAAAAACAAAAAATCCAAGGGATTTAGGAGCAATTTTAACCTTACAGGTATCTCTGTTTATGCAGACAGGCAAAATTTAAAAATTTCCCTCTAAACTGCGCAATTTCCTTGAAGGAGCTTTTCCATTTTTTTTTCTTCTGGGCAGGGGTGTGTAGAAATTCTTGCTCAGGTACTGTCATACACTCATAACCTTAAAGGCCGACACAGAGATTTAGAAGATCGCCCTCAATTTTCAACACATCTGTGTTTTGCAAATACTTACTGCGTTCAAGAATACTAAGCACTGTGTGAAATAACCAAGGCTCAATGAAGTCCCTTCTTCTTGAAAATCACCACTTTGTTATAAAAATTCTGGATTCGGATTTTTTTATACAACGTATCCTATGGGACTGTTTTGCTGCACATAAATGTGTACTGCATGACAAACGGAAAACCGATTCATCACAAACTTTGGATGAGCATTTTAGGTAACTATATATCTTTAGTTCTCAGTTGACAATTATAAAATTACCTTCCAAAAAAAATTACTATTTTGAAATCTCTGAGTCAGAGCTTTACATGTTTTAGTGATAAATAATGAATCGGTCATCTCATCCTAATAAACACGGTATTTGGAAAAACTATGCTGGCCTCCGATGCATTTGCTTTGGTATGAGATTGGAAAAAAGAAAACACAAGTGAAGAAATGTCTGGGTTTCATGATTTATTGAGTGTTTCTGTGAAAAAACATAGAAGAATCTGTCTTCAATGTGAAGTGAAGCAACACCAGTTTGTCTTGTACTTGTCCACAATCTCAATCTTGCTGTATATCAGCCTGTGATTAAGTTGGTTTGTCTGTCCTTGTTTTCTTGTTCTCTTGATGTTTGATATGTTAATAATGTAGCCTTTACAAGTTTGTAGTTTTACTTGGCGGATGTTTCGGCATCTTGAATCTGAATGAAAAAGTAAATGATGACACGGCAATATCCAGTTTTTTCTAGACATCTCTGCTCCCTGAATGCGTACACCAAAATACACGATTTCGAACAAAATTGGAGCAAGACGAACTTGAATAATTATGTGTCTTGCTCATTTCTAATAAGTCAATAATATAAATTAATGAATATAATTACAGGGTGAAAGGTCGGATTTCTTTGCCATCCTGTGAACATTAGCACCTATATAATCCCCATTAACTATGTTTATAGAGTCTATTGTGTTTAAGCTGACGATAAATATACTTTCATTTTTCATCATAACTGTGCGCAAACGGTTTACTTACGTTAACTGCACAAATCACACCCATAAACAATCCTACTATGTTACTACAACTACACGAAAACAATGTCGATCATCTATTAAAAATCCAGTTTTTGGAAGGAAATCTGATCAACTTTGTTCAATATGGGCCAGGTCCTGTCCAATAACGTCGGGTAAACGTTGTGTGGGGGGGGGAGGGTGGGGGGGGTAGGACACGATCTGCTCTGCTCGTTTGGGCATTGGGGATTTCCAAACGGTAATTGTGAAATGCTACGTGCATTTACTATTGCGGTCTCGGTCCAGTGACATTAAAAAAATAATCTCTTAAACCTTTGTCAAAAGATCTTAGTAATAGCATGATAAATTAAGAAAAAAATATTGGCTTCAACATCCGTCCGGGTTAGTGTATTAACCCCACTGCAAAATCGTGTTTCCAATAACGTCATTTAGATTTAAATATTCGTAGGCCAGGCCTAGTCTCTTAGTCCAAGTATGGTGTTACCATTCGATATTGCGTAAGATCGGCCCTCGTCGAGACACCCAGACGTTTTGTGCCCGTTTTGAATTTGGCTGTTGCTGTTAGTTGGCATGTCTACCCCCCCACCCTGCGTTGTGTGTTGCGAGCACGGTAGTCTTGTGTGCTTTTGTATACGTTCGTTCTCGGAACTCGTGGAGTCGATAGGTGTGGTAGAACCCCCAAATACTTGGGGAGACTTAGACTTACTTTGAATAAATAACGTTCCCATCCCAACTCTTATTTATCAACATCGGGCGGCCTCCACCCCCCCCCCCCCGATATTAATAATAGGAAAAAGCTTTAATGTAAATACATAAACAGTTTAAACCATATAAACTATTTGATGAAAGTAGCAAATAAAACTGATTAAATCAAATTTGTTGGTAAATAATTTTCAGTGACTACTTTGCTGCTGTTAATTGTAAAAATATTTTTCGTATCTCCGTGTCAACGTTCATTTTCCATCTGATCTCTAACTGGGCCTCTCTGGGCCAGCAAAAACGAAATGAGTAGGATAAGTAAACCCCTGAGGGTTTAATGCAATTTAAATGCAACAAAAACCTTCTAAATAACTATACAGATCTGAGACTTTGCTCAGATTGGTGACATGAATTGTTATTATTCTTCACTATCTATAATACTAGTCAATATTTCAATATTTTTCATTATGAATATGCCAATAATCAGCTAATTTAAAAATAAAATTGATACAGGTCTGTGTCTGATCATTAGTTATGCAATGTCCTTGTCTATTTCCTGGTGTAAATGCACCCTACCTCTATGTATATTCAAGTGTGCTATTGGCCTCGGATGGCATGAGGGGGTGTCATAATGATAGCCAGTAACTGAGAAGCCAATTGGTAGCACAGAACCCCCATTAATTAAGCCAGGACTCTTGGCACCATCTTGTTTGGGGTCTTGTTGTTTCATCATTACTCTTCAGGAAATAAGTGTTTGACTTGGCTGTAGGTAAATAAATCATTTTGTTGCTAATTATATTCTTTCATTATTAAGTTTATATAGCAGGAATAGGTTATCAAGGTACGGGCAGGGCTGGAAAAAAATGCAAAATTTCCTGGGAATACAATGCAATCTTCCGCCAAGATGGCTAAATTTCCCTCCAAGATTTTAAGATTTCCCTTTAATTCTTATTTCTTTATTTAAAGGAAAAGAATTTCCCTCCAATTATCAAAATTTCCTGGGAATGTGATAACCAAATTCTCGACTTTTTGCAGGCATGGGTATCCTGTATAGGCCACATGTGAAATGTCTGTAGGCTTGTAAGTCTGCATTAGATGTAGATTTACTACTGTACTAGACAAAGGGCGGACAAATAAAATGTACATACAATTCGTGTTCTCACAGCTATGTTGAACCACTTGGTGTAACTACCATAACTCTGCAAATATAAAATGAAACTTTTTTAAACATTTGAGATATAAATGCAATTTCATTGTTCCCTGTGTGATATATGTGCAGGGCTTGAAATAAGGATTTCAGATCCAGGAGCAATTTTTGGTGTTTTTAACATTTTATTGCCCTTGGTCTATACAAATGTACACAGTTTTGTTTCAGAACCAGGGGCATTTTGCCTTTTAGCAGGGGTAAATTTTCCCCTTGCCCCTGCTTATTTCAAGCCTTGGATATGTGTAATAGTAACCCAACTTCATTACATACCTACAGCATTTATTTTAGTGTGCCATTCCCAACAGGTTCAGAGTGCTTGTAAACAGAATGAAATAACTTAAAACTACAAACTTAAATGTACATTACAAAGTACAGTAAAAGTGCAAGATAACTTATAGCTATGCTCAAATCGATGTCCTTCATATAGGGGGCTTACAGAAAATTGTAACTTTGTAATAAAATTCCGGATCTGGATTTTTTGTTACACACAGTATCCTAAGGTACTGTTATACTACATGTTTACTGCATCAAAACAAAAATCCAATTCTTCTCAAGCTTTGGAATTGAGCATTTTGGTGACTATCTTAGTTCAAGGTGACTCATTTTAATTATCACACAGAAAAATTATATTTTAAAATCTCTGAGTCAGCCTTAAGACACTAATATTTTAACTCCTTTGTTAAAATCTAGGTTTCTGGGGATGAGGTAATTTGCAATCGGGACCTTAAACAGTGAACAATTTAATGCAGATGATAGCCGGCATGTTTCCTAAATTAAGAGCAGGCATTTTTTCAATATGCATTTTGGCATTGTAATAGAAGATGCCCAGAGTCGTGCGACTCTGAAAGATTTGAAATCGGCTATTACATTTTTTTAAAAGTTTTTAAAACTCATTTTCAATCATGTCGGCTGTTCTCTGACTTTGAGTCATGCTTGGCACAACTAATTGATCATTTTGAAATACATCAATGAAAGTAAAGAAAGTAAGGAATAATAGGTAATAATGAATTTTTTACCTCCTACCAATCTAGGATTATGAAATTAAAACAAGACATCAAATTCAACCTTTTTTGCGTAATGAGAAATGGTTGTTAGGGCTGTACTAATAAGGGTCAGTTTAGTAACTCTCAAAACCCCTTTATTTGCTCTCAAATATTATTTTGTTTGCTAGGAAGATTCGGTTGCAAAGGTGCTCATTATGAGTAGTACAACTTACAAGCACCTTGTAACAAAATGCTGATCATGTGATTTTTTTGTTTCAACATTTTTGGTAGATCCCTAAACCTGCATTTCCACAACCAGGACCTCTAGGTGGCCTTGGGCATCTGTACATAGATTGCCTAATATAAGGTTAAAGGGCAAGACAGGGCAGATGGAACCAGGAGACTGGTACATTGCACTAAATAGGGAAGGAATTTATGCGAGAGGAAAAAACAGAGTTGAATTTATTCAGAATACTCTACTTAGAGCTACTGAAAATAATCATGGCAATATTGCAAATATATTGTAGGTAATGGTAGCAATGAGTGGGAATTTACTTTCAAGTAATGCTTAGTTAATCCGAATTGATTTGTGTTGCACAAGAAGCTCACCCCTATAGAAAGTGCACTGTTCCAAGTGCCATTGTAAAATTCCCATGTGTTAGTGTGCAGTTTTCTCACAGCAGCCACATTGCACTGATTGAATCCTGCGGTAGTGATGCAAGCTACTGGGCTGTGCATGTGACTCTGTGTGTGTGTGAGAGAGCTTGATGGTGTGCTCCATGCCAGCTCAGGAGAAGAATTACAAAATGCTGATTACCATGTGGTACGGTCTCCGAGATGAAAATGCGGCTTTCTCTCCATTCATCCCGCCCGGCCTGATGCCCGTAAGTGAGAATAACGTATATTATACATTGCGGTTCATTTTGTGTATGATTTCAAACGTGTCATCGTGTGAGCTCGTAGGTCACACTACAGTTGGGACACTACTTGACTGCCATATGTGCTCTTAACTCTAAATGCAGACATTATATGGCCCATTTTGTTATTTTTTTTTCCATGCAGTTTTTTTTTTATCTACAATGCATGAATTATCTTGCCATTTATCAGTGTGTTTGATCAGTAGTCAGCATTTGGTCAAGTAATTAACTTTACAGTGGATTTTGACCTTTGGGAACTGACTTTATATTCACCGATATTTTATCTTAAAAACCGCCAGGCGGTTTAGGTAATATTTGAGGCCCGCTAGGTATCATTAAGCATACAAGCTGCATAGTCGGGCTGTTTTTAAATGTTACATAAGGGAAACATGAAGGTGTCTAGGAGGAAGATTTTCTACTGGCTTGGTACATTCATACAAATGTGAGGAGTTCAGGACCTACAATTAATTGTGTTGTTCTGACTTGGATTATCTTTGAAATGGTGCGTATTAAAATGTCAGATGGTGCTAAAATGTGTAGTAGCTATGAGGGAAGATTTGAATAACAGGCAAGTGATTTTGTAAAAATATAATTAAAACAATAAGATAAACATATTTAAAATAAAAGGCATCTCTTTGTGGCGAAAGTTTTAAAAATGCTTATATTTTGATAACTTGTTCATTACCATCATGGTAATACTTTCGGTATTTAATCAGAGTATTCCTTCCCCAAGTCTTAAAAACATGGGGAAATGATTAGATGCTAACTCTTGAAGGAAAGCCATTACTATTTCTTTTGATAATTTCTTAAGTGAATTTTAGCGAATGATATTTGTAGTGGGCAGCAAAGAGCATGATTAGCATCCAGGCAGCAGCTGCAAACCATTTAAATATAGCTACAATACCAGATGATTAAATAATCCTGCCAACTCAATGAAAATAACAAGTCATGTTTTTTATGCGCGTGTACTGGGCATTTTCAACTTGCGCATGTACTGAACATTTTGAAATGCTGAATTACATAATAAAATTGTTCATGATGATAATGTGCAATGAATATGTGACCTTTGAACCTGAAGTAGGACCTAGCCTTCAAATTGGAGCTTTGGATTAGCTTGATTCGGGGCTCCCAAGAGGTATTCTGGGCACGGGATATCATATACGCACAGGCCCCTTTAAGTCACATTCATAAGATGATCATTTCTCCCCATTTTTGACATTGTATTACAGAAAAAAAATAACTGTCACAGCAAAAATTAGATAACAAGAACATTATTGAAGGTGTCTGTGAATCGAAATCTGTTAAATTTTCATGAGTGAGTTCTGCCACTAACTGAGCAAAATCTTGTGATGGCAGTTTAGGAGGATGAAGTCATGAGGGTCATAAATGGGTGACAAGTCCAAATAGGCAAGTAGAACACACCATTGCAATTTACGCATTTCAAGGAGTCTTGACATTCTTAATCAGAAATAAAAGGTCATGTATGAGCCTAAAAACCCAAAGAATTTAAAAAAAAAAATGGTCTGCATAATTCTAGGTGTGAGCTTGGTACACCCAATGACATTAAAATCTCAGTTTTGATTCAAGTTGGGTGTGCGTTTCAAATGAAATGTTCTTGTGTCCCGCTATTGATGGATTACACATGGGCTTGTTAAAATAAGTTTTGACATTGTTTCCCCACTAAAGCGGTATGGCTGCATTTGTGGAGTCCTTACTGTGTTTGGTGATCATCAAATAATAACCCTCCATTGAAATCCACCTGTCAAAATTGGAAGTAATGATTTCCGGCATCACAAATGGTTAATGTGCTGGTCATTCAGCAATTGGTCACATACTCAACTGTCAAACATTTTAAAGAAGCTAACATATCTTGACTTAAATTTTCACATCAGGAATGAATGCCATCAGGCATCAGGGTATAGGGAAATGAAAAGTATCCTTTATTGCAGGTGAAATTTATAATATTGAAATACTTTGGGTAACCTTAGAACTTTTAATTCAAACAGTTTGATCCTTAAACTTTTAAAATTTGTATTTCTCCTCTAATGGGTCCCTAGCATCTGGTGTCTGGAGGAAAATACACCCTACCCCTATATTGGCAGTCGTGTTTTTACTTGAGCTTTGATCTGATATAAAGTTTGCTGCAGCCAGTTGGGTCTAACTGGGAAATGGGATAAATTTGAAAAAATATTCAATCAGTTGGTAGAAATTGGTGCATTAGCCAAAATAATCTTCAGCACACCTTACCAACTCCAGCAGAGTTATTTACAGCTTGTCTAGCTATTTGAGAAAAAAAGTGGTGTGAAAGGGCCAAAAATTTGCACTTTTAAAGTTTTATTTGGTTTTGTTGTGGGTGGCAGTGAAATATTTTCTCAAAATGACAAGACAGATTAGAATAAAATTTGAACTTTTGATGAAACAGGCATGTTGGAATGCCCTAGCAACTATCAAATTGTGTTGGTGTCTGCTATTATGAGATGATCCCTGGTAGATTTGGTATCGGAGTAGATGATATGGTGTGACCAACAAAATAGCATGCTGATCCCAGCATGTGTATTCTGAACCCTACCATGTCCTGGGTTTGGGAGATATTTCTGCTGGTGCCCGGTTTCTCTTATCTGCCTGCATAGTCAGGTCGCCTCTCTGTGCAACATTCTGCCTCTCAAGTATTATATCCGAGGGTTAAGTGAAAGGAGGCCCCATCTGCAATAGCTGCCACATGTTAGATTTGACAGGTATAACAATTAATAAGAACACAACTGACAAATGGCAGCTATTGCGGATGGGGCCTTCTTGCACTAAACCCTCAATATTATTATTACTTGGTTGCTTTCTTTGCGCTCTCACTCACAACCCTCTCTAGCCCCGAGCGTACATGGCAGTGTTTCTCGGTCTGTGTGAAATGGTTTGCCTGTTAACAATGACTCCCAAATAGCGAGTTTACCTTTTCTTGCCCGTGTCAAGTTTCTGCATATGATAGGATTTATTAAGTGAAAACTTACGGGGGGAGGGGCAGTTTGTTAATATTTTATAGGTGTGAAGGTGTTATTGGATTGTACAGACTCCAAGTCACTCTCAGATAGGGGCACTTTCTTCATATTTCTTGTACTAGGTTAACCTGCATTTTATAAGTTAACCTACTTTCTGTTATTAAAGTAGATTTTGACCCAAGGTTTTTTTTTTATATCAGTGATCTCCTACATTTTATATACCTTCGAAGATGTGCATATAATTTAGGAGAAGCAAATGGTTGTTGGGGTAAAACTCATGGAATGTTATTTGCTTGCAAGTGGATTCCTTAGCTTCTTTGGTCTTGCATTACTTAGCATTACTTAGTAGCAAGTTTGAGAAACCATTGCTTACCTGAAATAATCTGAACTGCTTTGCTATCATTTGTTCAGTATTGTGGTTTGGTTAGTTTATCCTACACATAAATGTAACTCCTCAGATTTGAAAACTTCCCTTGAAACAAGCTCTAAGCAAAATCTCCATATGGCTACTTAAAACAAATTTGGGTTGATGTTGTTAATTACAATGCCTTTGTCAGAGGTATAGTGTGAATGAAAGGAAATGAGGTCTCTATGTAGGCCTAGACAAATTAACACTCTAATGTTTATCCCTTTTGATGATAAATACTAGAGGGTTCATCTCCCCATTAACTGTTTTGTACTTTTGTCCCCTGAAATATAGTTAGAAATATGAACAGGCTCTCCAATCCAAGAAAAGGAATTTCACAACAAATTGTAAATTCCTATTGTTGAGGATGTATTTTCTGTGATCCACCCTGTGAATTCCCTGGTTATCAGTGTTGTATGCTAGCTCGCACAGTATTTGAGTTTCTCATACAAGTATTGTATTACAAATGAATGATGCTATCTGGATGTCCCATAGGTCACTGCAGCTAGAAATGAATTAGGGCTTTGAACTACTGTTCAACTGCAGGTATTTTACTGTAAGCAAGAAATATTGGAAAGATTTTTGGATAAGTTACATGTCAACTCGGCCCAAAGGGACCACACAGTGTACTGGGATGGAGTCCCTTTTTAACTTCTCAGATTAAGAGCCAATTTCTCCAAAAATTGCTTTGCCATAAAGGTTCTCCATGACATTCCCATTATGTCAGTTGCCTTATTCAATAGTGTGTGCATACCTAAATATTGTATAGGCAGACATAAAACCTTTAACATGCTGAACATCTGTTTTTTAAATTGGTAACTGGGTGGAGGTGGGCAATGCATCTTGGGATTTGCATCCCATCAGTTATCTTCACGTGCAATCTCACAGTCAATTTCCAAGACTCATCTTTGAGTCTGTTACTGTTCTAAGGCATCGCTGAGGTGTTTCCTTTTTCAGATATAAGGCGACCGCAGAATGTGGTCAGTTCATTATGATGTGGGAAGTACTATCCTCTTATAAAATATTCAGTGGAACCCGATACAAAGCTGTCACCTTGATGTGAACCCTTTCAGGCCTGCCATTTCACTAGCTCCAGCTCTCAGTTCACTAACCTGACCTGGGTCGAGTGTTGCTATTTAGCATCTTGCGGCCTCCCTAGAGGACCTGTTCCCTGCCACTGTTTTCCTTAGGTCATGACTACAGTAGCATGGTGTTTTGTCAGGGAACAATGACACCTTACCTGTTCAGAGACCACAACAATACATTTTCTCACAATTGATTGTGACCCTCTGTTGTATCAATATCAGTATTTAAGGAATTTTTGTGCTCCTTGGAAGGTTTCTTAAGAGTGAATAGAAAGTCATAAGTTTCCCATATATTAGAAAGTGTGAGAAAGAATGTCCTATTTCAAATGAAAATGTGGGTCTGGTTTCAATCAGTGTTCAGGAGTCTCTTTTGATCTGTGAGGCCTGTGAAGTTTGTCTGCTCTTCTGTTATTTCATCGTTACCATCATCTTAACTAATTGACCTAATTATCAATTAAAGGCACTATCAGTGATTTGCTATATCGGAAAATCAAAAACATTATCAAAAATCAGATATTGGCATGTCTGTACAAGAATAGATATCATAACATACCCTAGAAGTTATAAGCCCAAAAGCAACATAAAATAACAACAAATTGATATTTTAGTCATTGCTGTCCGTACGGACACTTCCTACAACACGTAAATTCAATGGAAATCCGTGTCTTTGAACACTGCTGTTCTCTTATTTTTCTGTCGATTATTCAGTTGTAAAAGATGACTTACGAGAATTCTACAGACTTATCCTTCACTTTTAAGCTATTTCTGCAAATTTCGAATATTTTGACTCTGGTGAATTGCTGATAGTGGCTTTAACTGAATTGAATTGATATCACCTCTTTTGAAGTTTGAGATAGAAGTGTACATCCCCAGCTTTTACCCTAAATCATTAAAAGTGATGATAGTTAATTCTTGTATTGGTTGCTCTTTTAGAGCACCACTAGTAAGCTGGGGATTTGGTGGAGGGAAGAGAGATTTCTTGACCTTACATTGGTCTGTGTGTTTGGGTGTGCTGGCTTGTTTGTGTGATAGCAAGCAGGTGGATTATACCCACGCCAACACTGGGTACCAAGACTGCTAGTATGTAGAGTGTGCCTTGGAGTCATGATAGTGGTAGACAGGTGGTGTCAGGGCACCGTCTATGCACCATGCATGCCTAGCAAGTCGGTTCATTCTCATCATAGACCCTCTGCATAGAATAGCAGCAGAGTAAATTCCTTGCCAATTTGGGAGCAGGTTTCCTCTCTTACCAGGCATCTGCAATTCAGTGTGGGAAAATTGAATTCTTTTTAGAGTAGTCATTTAAAAGCCCCATTCCAAGCACGGGATTGTATTGCAATGTGCAAGAGTTGGTTCAATTTTCACCCTTTTAAAGATCCATGGCCCGATCGCTACTAGCCTCGTCCCCAAAAGCCCCAGATTTTACAGGAAGTGGTCAACATTTACCCTGTGAAATCTTAGAGCCAAAGGATGTTTGGTTTGGAAGTTATGAGCAAAAATGTGCCCCATTTTGGTCGACCAATATTAATTTTAATTTTACACAGTACTCTATGGGGCTTACAAAATCACGTTTTAGCTCTCGCATAAAAACGGATTGAAATATTGGCGCGAAACTTTACAGATGGGGTTTTAGAGTGAAGGCCTATCTATCAAGATGAAAACTTCATATCCTTAAATCGGGCCATCCCCCTTTAATGTGCGTTTCTGATATCATTAGGTCTTGGTGTGTAACCCCTAATGTAGCACATGTTGAAATTACATGTATGATTTGAACAAGCCCCCAAAACAATTTTACTTGTCATGCTGTGTCATTGTAAGCAAATACAATATAAATTGTAAGTCTGTTAGGTAAACTTAAAGGTGCAACATGAGATTTTGAGGCACCCAAATATTGTGTCATAATAGTAATTTCATATAGATTAGACACTCAATAGATTTCTTACCTTGTATTTTGCTACAGAAATGTCTTAAAAGAGAGAAAAAAGGCGATTTTGATTTGCTTATATTTCAATGTAATTCATAGGCCGAATTTCGTATTTGCTCCTATACGAAATTAGAATTATTCTTTTTGTACCAAAGAAACATTTCTCAGCTTAATCCTTTCAGATGGGGATATTTTTTATGGAAAGCCTTACATCAGGGCAAAAAATCACTATCAATTTTTTTAGGTACACCTGATATGTGAAATCTCTCGTTGCACCTACAGTTAAGCTAAAGAATTTTGTTAGCACACTAGCAACCAACCCAATAAGATGGTGTCTTGGTTTGCTTTTTCAGTAAGTTTTTTTGTAGAAATCAATTTCTTTGACAAATCATGTCCAACAAAAGTGAAGTATTTAAAAAAAATATATATTGACAGTTATAATCAGGCCTTTATTTTTGAGGAGAGCAATAGCTTCGGAGCTCCTCAAAGAGCTCCTTCTAAACTGTCAGGAGTGTTATTTTTTGAGCTCCTTGCTTCTTTGTAATGTATGTTTTAAGGCTTGGAAATTGAAAATCCAGCGCCTTATCATGCTCCTTGGTAAAAATAGGAGTGTGATTAACGGAGCTCCAACAATTTCTAGATGTAAAGGCCTGTATAATAATTTAGCAAAATAAGAGGAATTACTAATTATCAGAATAGTTAATTATACCCAAAGTAACAAATTAAGCACCATTAAACATGCAAGTAGTATGTGCAGTGACCCTGTATGGACAATGTGACCCCTGTAACCTTTTCAACGTCTGACAGGTTGATCTCCAAGATCAGCTGAAGATTTCAATCTCATTGGCCCTGTTTTCATTTGAAAGTTCAGGGTCTTGCAGTTGGCAGTTGCCTGCAGTAAGAAATCTGCAGGTATAGCATCTCTTGATCAAGTTTCAGGGCTCAAGAGGTTCAGAAGGCAGTATTTGAAGTGAATTGATATTTTTAACTCATAGCCATATGTGCCAGTTTTGGTGTAACAATTGAAATTTTTCTGTGAAATTGAAAGCTGGTTTAGCAGGTGACACAATCAAAGTCCGATATTTCATGTTTTCTCTCAAACATGAAAGCATTTCACCAAAAACATCTTGATGTTAAAGTGAGTGCAAAAGCTGAGAACCACAAAATTCTAGTTCATATGTTTTATCGCAAACATCTGATTACAAATTTTGAGTTAAAACGGTTCAGCCATTTGAATAACTAGTAGAAACAAAAATGTGCGCTAAATTGACCATAGGACAATGTGTGGTAATAAATGTGGTATCACATTTGGAGATATTTTGTCCATAACATCGAAAGGAAACAATTTCTAGGCCTAAAGTTTTACTTCTTCTTCTTATCGTGTCCAAAAGAAAGGCCTAAAGTTTTACTGGGGTAATGAGAAAATTATGAACTTCTGATACCAAAATTGGGGATGGGGGAATGAGGTTGTTGGATCTGGTCATCCACCTGTATGAAAACTATAAGCATCCCCATTTTTGTGCCTTCAAACAACGATGAAAAGTGTTGCCTTGTTTTGATCCAAAAATTAGACAAGTTGGCAGTTTGAAAGGGTTTTGAGCAACAAGTCAAGCAATATTTATTTTTTACAAATGGCACATCATACCAACAGGTTTCTCAAAACTGGGATAGACCAAAAATGGTGTATAGACTACCAATGCAACCGACATCCTGGGTCCTCCTGATTGGTTATTCCACATTTTTCCAGCATACATTTCATGAAAAGTCTCTGGAAACCCTTGTTCAAATCAATTCAAGCTATGCAACTGAAAAATGCCAGTTACCTTTCTTGGCCATCATCTATGTAGCTTATGTCTGTCATTTTGTCAATTGCCAGACAAACACCAAACAAATAGTAGAGCTCTGTTTTGTTGTTTTGAACCATGCAGAATTTTGAAAAAACCAGTAGGATAAATTGCCAAGTGCAACAGAATATTTGTTTGGCTATTTGTTTTGTTAAGTTCATATGTTTACTAACTCAAGTATATTAGTATAACCTACCATAATTTCTGCCTAACCCTAGTTATGTATGTATGTATGTGAATATGTAAGGCCTTGTTTACTGATCACAGAATTTTGAATTTTGTTTTCTCTCTCCATGGGGAGAAAAAGTTGGTAATCTAGGAAGCTCCTTTCTGGGAAATTTGATGATTTGGAGGAAAACAAAAACTTTTCTGACAAAAAAAAATTACATAAAAAATGGTGAGAAATCTATGGGAAAAGTGACTATTCCCAGGAAATATGCATTTTTCCAGCCCTGTTTCATGTGTTATCTTAAATTTTGGTTGATTTCACCAAAGTTGCTTTAAGCCCCAAGGTCTGTAGTACTAGTAGGCTACTGCACATTCTACATAATGCCCTACATTTGATGATGCTCAACAAGTCCAGTGATCCTAGTTATTCCACTGAAATATCCTGTTATACCTAACGAGTAGTTTTTGAGTTCATATTATACCTCAAATTAACTATAGGACATTATGCATACCAAAGGAAAGGATGACCCCCTGTGCCTGTGCTTTTCATCCCTACAGCAGGAAATCAAAGCAATTTTATGCTAAATTAGTAGATGAATTCAGTGCAAACTTCCATACATAGGACTCTTTTGTTTTACCAGCTGGCCAGTGTTCGTCAAAGAGTTAGCAAAATAACAAGTGACAGGGCCGCCGTGAATTTTCAGGAAGACAGTAATGGACTGGCTTGGCACAAACTGTGGAAGCGGTGGGAAAGGTATATGGAAGTGCATTACTGTCTCAGCAGTTGGGCCAGGCCAAGCCCAGCATCACGGGGCATGATGGAATTTAATATTGCCTTCATAAAGAAAAGCACAATTCCCCCAAAGATGTTTTTCTTCATAATAAGCAGTGCCACCATCTTTGAGTGAATTAACCAAGGGATAGGCTGTGTTTGCATTAGACAAACCTTGATTAGTATTACGCATGGGCTTTATAATTGTGTCTTAATTATTCAAAAGTGATCTGGCTCGTTAAAACTTGACTAAAGAGTATCTACATTGCAAAAGAGATTGTTAATAATCTGCAAGCGATGTTAACAATCATTGCAGTTCACATGACTTGTAAGGGAAAGCGGGGGAAGCAAATCTTAGTTTTGTAGCTTTGGAACCAAATCGTGCCAATCTGGGTTGTTTTCCTCCTGGTCTGGTCAGGGACACGTTCAGATAAAACAGGGGTATTCTGGTGTATTTTCCATTTTGTCTTCGCAGCTTGTGGCCACAATACATGTCTTGTCATAGGGTAGATTACTATTTTGAGATATTACTACAGGGTTCAAAACTGATGAAATTAATCCAAAATAAGATTAATAATATAAGAAAGGAAACATTTGTGAGTTACTCACTTCAGGTTGCCAAACGGCCGCGGCTTTACCCGGCACAAATTGAGCTCTTTGAACATCAGGAAGCGCTCTCAAGGTGCCATTTCAGTGAGGTTGCAGGGATTTCTTGTCCCACGCGAGAAACCACATGGTTAGTAAAAAGTGGGCACTTTTTGCCCTCTATGCCGTGCCTAACCATTTTTTTTGCTGACAACACTGCACTGTTCGCACGTTTTAAAGTTTTTGTAGAAAATCATTTACATCAAAGTTTTGGTTGCTCGTTTTTATATGCAATCTGAATTACAGAATGCGACATGTTTGTGAGAAAGGAAGCAATGTAAAAGATCAACTATTTGAAACAAATTGACTCTGAAAATCAGCTAATTTGGTGAAACAACCGTAATTTTCTGCATGATTTTGAGATGCTTACACGAGCTCTAAAATGTGAAGGAACAGCATAAACTTGAAAAAAGTGTCCTGCTTAGAATCTACAGACTCAAATGTCACAAAACTCAAAAGCCACACTGGGGCCACACAATGCACTCAATGATTCGGATTGAAGCAACACATAGTGGCGATAGTGCAGCTAACAGTGGACATATTTTTGTCAGGAAAAATGTTATTGCGAACGTTGATACCGATCTATACACAACTTACAAGGTTCACACATTTATGATTGGTGTGATTTGATACAAAAATAGCCTGGCAAATCCAATAGATGAAAGTTCTATAGCCTGTTAGTGCAATGCACAGTTGAATACTGGTTCCCGTACTGGTTATGTACCAATCCAGTGAGCATGTACAAATGCATGCACACGTCATGCATCAAAGGTACACACACCTACACGGGAACAATACATTCAATCCGAGTGTTAAAGTTGCCTGTTATGGATGCACATACATTACTGAGGACTTGAAAATGTAAATGTTGAGTTTGAAAAATGGCACTTGACTATTTATAATAGTCCATTTCTCTATCTCGTGCAGTAATGTCATAACTTTGATGCAACTAACGCACCCGCCAGATATACCGTCTTTGTGCTCGCATGTTAAAAAAACGCCGTCGCGAAGCCAGCGCGCGTAGTTTACTGGTGCAACCATCAAATCGCGTGCTGACGTCCCCCCCCCCATGCACGGAGGTAGGGAAATGGAGTATAGAAGGGGTTTAACACCCCTTTGCACTCAATGTGGCCTAATTAGACCTAATTTTAAGCGTAGTCCCAATATATAAGGCGTGTTCAGACGAGGCTCTAAACTTAAAGTTTACATAGTATGGTTTTAATTTTCGAAGTTTAACTTGTAGTTAGTGCCCGTGCGAACGCACTCGTGGTTTAGTAAACTTTAAGTTACTCGAAGTTTAAAACCATAAGATTTCTTATGGTTTAGTCGTGGTTAGCGCACTACCCCCTGTGGCGTATAGCTGTCATAGTTAACGGCCGTGTGGACAGGCTTATCACCAAGCTCGAAGTTTAGCGTGACCTCGCGAGGTCTCGATCCCGGTCACCATTTTATATCATAGCGACGGACTATCACTGTGTGTTATAGTACCCGCACTGGTAGTTAAAATATAAATTTTTAATTACATTTGATAATAATATCGTGCAAAAAAAAAAAAAAAAACTGCCCGTAAAACTACTAAGCATAAATAGCCTAATACATTATAGTGACTCGACCGTTTCGTGAGTCTATAGCAAGCTACCGCCCTTTGAGAAGGTTGGAATAATTTTATTTAATTCCCCATCCAATTTTCATCGGCTCTGGCCAGTTCAATGTGGGCTGCCATTTTTGTGCAAGTGAGACCGATGCACGGGGGCCACAAAAGACCGACAGCAAGTTACGTACGATGGCTCCCATTGGTTAAGATCACAATCAAGGTAACTAATTGATTTTTAAGCCATCGCTTGACTCGGCATAGCAATGAAAGTCGATAGAAAGCGCGATGTAAAGTGGTTGATTTTTGTGAGAACCTGTTTTAACTATGAATATTTATAATGGACATACAGTGATTGACAGTCATGAAGTCAGCCACAATGGCGATTTTTACCGAATATTTTCCGGCGGCGACATACCACCAATTATATATTCAAACAGGATTTTTAAACTTTTACATACACAAAAAAGATACCTATGGTAAGAAAACCAGGGATGTCTGTTAATAACGCTCTGATTGTGGGTGCAGCGCACCGCTAATGAGATAATGTCTGCTCCAGCTTTGCTTTCGAACAGCTTCGAAGGGCCGTGCCCGTGTTGTTCGCAATGCACCCTAAATATAATAGCAAAACCGAACGCATACCTTTATCGGAAAATACATTTTCGTTATGGATGTGAGTACACTCATTTGAAAACGTTCATCACGGTAAAGTTCCTAGTTTACGCCCACCATTCGCCATGATTTTCTGTTTCGCGGGGTAATTTTTTGAGCTCTGCAGGGGTCACCGGTAGTAAGCGCGCTATACTTCCGGTTCTTATCAACAAATCGGCACTGACGTCGTTGCTTACTTTTCAAGTTGTTCGATGATAATAACCTCGTTGTGGACGCGTCGAAGTTAACGATTAAAATTTTATTATCGATGTTGGTTATCATCGATGATTACTCTCCGTCTGAACAGGAACTAAGATTTTTAGAATTGGGGATTTCAACAGTTGGCTCCAATACTGAAAACAAATAAAATCTCAGTAGACAAAACCAGTGTATTCCCTTGCCCACACATTCACAAACTCACCCTGGACTAGCCTTATCACACTTAAACTTGATCCAGCTAGGCCATAATGATGTCAATCATGGCTCGAGGAAGAGTGTATGGTCCATAATTATAGACTATACGTTGTTCAAGCTCAAGTTCGGGTGGTGTCCCTGTGCCTTGATGTTTTCGCGCGTTAGAAACGCACGCGCTGACCACTGATTCAGCATTTTGCACCAATAAAAGTGGCCACAACGAAACACAGACAATGCAGAATCGCATCATGACTTCACCATTGAACTTGAGAACAAGCAGTCTCCGATCAAGGGTGGATTTTCACCGCATCATTACATGCCCTCTTTGATTGCAGTGCTACATTGTACTGTTTTGCCTGGCTGCAAATGACATGAGGTTGCCATACCTAATCAAGGGAAACTAGTTAGCATGTCATGTTTGACACTAGGCTCCTTGGAAGAGCCCTAGCTAGTTGTCACATTGTCTTCATCAGAAGATGACCGGAGTCAGTTCTGTACAAACTCAGCATTGTACATCTTAGGGAAGGTTGCCCTTTGCTATTTTATCAACATCTGAGTAGGGGAAAATTTTATTTTTCAACCAAAAAATGTTGGGAATATCCAGTTTTCATGTGTTTTTTTTCTTTCTACATGTGAAAACGGACAGTTTGATATACTTGGAACGTTTAAGTCTATAATAATAATTTTTGATTCGGTAAAATTGCAAAATACCAAATCCAGCATTTTCGTACCTATGACATAGGCCTAATACTTCATATTGGGACATTTGGTATTTATTTTGATACTATTGTAAAGAAGAACTCTAAGCTATCCTGTGTTATTTCAAATTTGTAGGAATCAACTCACTCCTTCTCAGGTGTTTTGTTACAAATAAATCAGGTAGATGTTAGTTAAGTAAGCAATTTCGGACCGATTGCTCATTATTCCTGTGCATGTTATGTAAAGGTCCTGTGAGCTTTGATTACTATGGACCAACTTCTGATTCTGTGGGCAGTATCTAGGAATGTAGGTTACATTTTGCTTACTTGAGACCAAATTGTTCTTTACACTTTGTTAATATTAGAAATAAACAATAATAAACATATAATAATACTCGCTAGTTCCTCCAGACATTCTTTAAATAACTTTTCCCTTTTGATTAACACGGATTAGCACATCTGTCATCATTAACAAACACCTGACAAATGATGGAGTTTATTAGTTTTCATGAGAGACCCAAACACCTCATAACAACTACATGCACATTTGGTTTATGTAATGTGTAATTTAAATGAAGCGTAAATTCATACGCTTCTGGGGGTCAGCGCGTCCCATGATCACCTCACAAAGAGAATCATTTATCTAAAAAGTAAATACTGCTTAATAATTTTCATTGAGGTTATTTACTTAATTAGTTGTTCATTGTGGACTGACCATCCAGACTTCAATGGCTTTTCTCCACCTGGATATGGCAAGTTCAATAGTCCATTGACCTCTTAATATCCTAAAGTCAGCTAGTGGTATGTGCAGAGGATTTGGGAAGTATATATTAGTACCTCTGGCAAATATCAGGGAGGTTGAAGATCTGGCAGGGCTTTACCTCATTTGTGATGCTATCCTCCTGACTTGACATTTTGGCAAGAAAACTTGGGTTTTGTTGCTGTTTTGTTTTTGTTTGTTTTTTCTCATATCTAAGCCATCCAATGTGTTTATCGGTGGGTGCCATCGTTGTAATACTGCCTTGCACTGTTCAAAATAATGAAATGTCCATCCAATATCATTCCATATTGGAGAGGCAAAATATAAACAACAAATCCTCAGATTTTAATTTGTCTCTAATTTTGGGGAGGAACAAAGATATTGAGGTCAACCAAAATATTAATGAATTCCTATCAAGGGAAACAACCAGAGGGTGTTTTGAATCAATCCCATAATGCATTACAATGTGTCTATACTGTATTGCACTAAACACATGTCAGTACTTGGGGATAAAGTGTTCCAAAAGTTAATAACCACAAGACATTTCATAATCAAACTAAAAATTCCCTAAGTACTAATGCTTTGTGGGCTAAAATGAGTGATAAAGTCGCTGTTTTTATAGGATTTTTATGGGATCACATGACCCTATTGAGGTGAAATTTCCCAAAACTGGTGCATTGTGGGATTGACTCAAAACACCCTCTGGGAAACAATCAAGAAACTGATAAAGTACTACACATATTTTAACTAATTTTGTCCAGAGAACATTGTACATTTGATCAAATTGTTTTGATAAAATTTCTCCTCTGAGACGGCGCAGGAGACAGTTGGTGTTTGTGCAATACTGGAATGTTTATGGGACTTGATGACTATTTAATTCATGCACATATGGATGCAGTATGCATGAGATTCAGCTGCACTACAACAAATGAAGGTAGCTTAGATATATAGCCTAGATGGTTACCCTTGCTTTTTGTATTGTCATTGTAGGCAAATGGTGGCTCGAAGCCTGCTGGATACAATACGATCGGTGTGCGACAACCCAGAGGAAAGGGATGGTGGATTGGAATGTATGGCCAGGCTGTCCGATGATATTGGTAAGAACAACTCGGCTTATTAAATCCTCTTACCCTATCCTGCATTTAACAGAAATTTTATATTTCTGTTTAAGTCTTTAATTAGTTTAGCCATCTGTACAGTGTTGTAGCTCTAGGGTGCAGGTTTTAATAAGCAACCTTTTACCAAACAAATCTGCTATATCATGGGCTTGTATGTGTGTGTGTTGGATGAGGGTATGTTTTGATAGTGCGAGTTTAAGAAAAATGTAACATGCTTGCATGAAAATTACTAATTTTAAATTGAAATCCATAAAACAAGCCTCAGAAAGTCATTTTAGCTGTATAATTTTCAGACTTGAATAAAACTGAGAGTTTGTTCTGTATTCCTTATCAAATAATTATGAAAGAACCTCAAAATCTTGAGGTCAAACCTCAGATTATTGTTCTGACTCGGTCAAATTGTGTCGATTAAAAATGTGAAGTGTACAATTTGCACTCATGATGCACATCGTCGCTCACATCACATACTGTGTCTTATGTGACATTTTGATTGGATATTTGATCTGTGGATGTGTATTGTTTAGTACAAATACACCAAACTACAAAGTGGGTGTGCCCTAATTACAAAATATTAATTTAGGCCACTTTGTCTTAAGATGATTATTTAAAATTTCGCATTTCACAACAAACATCTATGTGACTTAGATTAGGCTAATTTGGCACATGGATTTTCACATACTGCGTTATCTGCATCATATCTGCAACTGTTCTCCTGCACATGAAACATGTTTCACGCAGTGTCTTATCTGCGTCTTATTCACAAAATCAGGAGCAGAAATCAAAATGGTGAATTTTACAGAGATCTATTTTTTGAGATATATTTAGAGAATAAAACATAATATTTTATCAAAACCAACTTTAAAAACAAAATTTGGTTTCTCTAAGCATTATTTGCAATAAAAGAATTCTACACATCCTAAGTGTTGTACATGAAAGAAACGTTTCCCGCAAGGTTTTCAATCACAATTTTCTCGGAAACATTTTGTCAAATAAGACGGTATTAGCATATGATGTGGGCAACGGTATGCATGGTGGGATTAAGGTTACAGAACTGATGGAGGTGGGGGTAATTCAGCATGACCTGACCTACCTGTAAAGCCCATGATATACTTCCCGTCGCAGTGAGCGATTGGCGTGCGCAATACTGGATTTTGACCCAAGATCAAGTGTTACGCATGCTCATGCGCAGAAATCGCTCGCTGCAACTGGAAGTATATCATGGGCTTTAAGAGAAAATCAGCCCAATGCTAATGGTTGTGTAAGCTCTGGTTTTCAATAATTAACTATCAATGAATATTGCTAGTAACAGTAGGTGCAGTACTTGGAAGACTTGAAAGATTTGAAAGAATGCAATTTAAATGTTTTGGCCTTTTATAGTTTTTGTGTCGCCTACCTTAAGGCTGGAAGATGCATAGGGATCACTTTGGCCACTGTTGTCTGTTGTTGTTGTCTGTTGTTGATGTGAAAAAGGGTTAACATTTGCCTGTAATAGCCACATACTTTGATGGATTTAAACCAAACTTGAGTCATAGATGCAACATGGGATCTCTCATTTGCTGATGAGGACAAAGGTCACATATCAAGGTCAAAGGTCATGTGAGGTCAAGTTGTAAAATAGGCTGAAAATGTAAAATTGACCTAAATTGAAAAGTTTAAGTTCAATTGGAACCAAACTTGAGTTATAGGTGTAACATTGGATCCCTCATTTGTTGATGCAAAGGTCACATGCCAAGGTCAAAGGTAATATGAGGCCTATTATTACAAACCGCGACGACAGGCGACACATGCGGTCCAAGGACCGATGTATTTTTGTCCAATTAAAAGTCCTTAATTTTACTGAACTCTATGTTCATTACACTAAGTGCAGATGTTTTAAAGATCGTTCACTACTGTGGTTTTATTGTGTTGGTGGTTGCCAATTCAACATTAGTAAGAATGGTGCTGATTAAAAATTTCTACATAAGGCAGAACTTTATTGCTAATATATTTTTTTATGGATGCTAAAACATTTTTTAAAGATTTATTGTAAAATGTGGGTATTTTTCGAAATTAATAGGTATATTGAAAACAAAAAGGTCAAATCAGCCAGTGCAACCCCTTGAGGTGACAGTGACACCTATGCATGCTTGTGGCCAGGGGGTCATATGCATGTTGTCTTTTCAGCTGTATTGGTGGTCCAGCTGTATGAATGCCCTAACAGATTTTGTAAATAAGCCTTGGCTACAGCTCCGTGAATAGCTCACCCACTGAAGTACAGGGGATCTGTGCAAGAGTTATGTAGTATTAGATACGGGCATTATTGGTAACTAAATTGTCGGTGATGAATATTATGCATCATGTAATTCCAAGTTCTACTTGTTTGTTTCCTAGATTGCATTCAAATTTAAATCCTTTGCAGGGTTTAATATAGGCCTAAGTATTTGCTGTAATTATAAACAGTTAGACTCAGTTGTGCTACTAATTTGTCTTTTTTTTCAATCAGTACCTTGAAGGGTCAGTGTAAAATGTTATGTCCAGGAATTTCAGTGGTTTGGGTATGTGGTGATGTGCAACTCTTCCAGTGGGGAATCTTGTGTAGTGGCTTATCCACTCGCCTTTCACCAATGCGGCCCGGGTTCAATCCCCTGCGGAGCCTGTGTCGTACATGAATTTGGTTGCCAATCCATACCCGTCCTCGTAGGTTTTCTCCGAGACCTTCTGTTTCCTCCTGCATCTAAAATCTGACTTCTTCCCATAAAGCCTTCCTTGTCGTTCTGGATTTACTTGTTGTGTTGTAGCACCCTAAGGCGCTCCACAGCGGCGCCATGAGCACTTCGGTGGATTTGTCGCGCGTTATAAAAATTATTATTATGGGAATTCCTGTTTAGTGACTGAAAAACACAAGATTTCACCCAGCCTGCATGCGTGCTAGCCCGATTGTCCCAAAGTTGGTCTTTCAAATTGGTTTTCAAACTTGGTATTTTACAGAGCCCATTGTGCGAGCCGAGGTGATGGAGCAAATACCACACATAGCCATGCTATGTCAGGAGAATAAGATGTTCTTCCCCGACACCATCCAGGAATATATACTACCGACAGTGGTACGCTACCTCACAGACTCAAACAACCAGGTAAATAAGGACCATGGATCCGTTCGCCAAACTAATGCGTAACCCTACGTGTATACTAACTCATGCGTATGTTCTACATAATAGATCTTTGGATAAATCGGTCCATTCAGGCATGACATAGAATACACGTAGATTTACGACCGAGTTTCGCGAACAGACCCCAGTTCTGGTTCCCATTTAACATTGCCAAGTTGCTACTTATTGTGTACAGTGGTCAAAAATAATTGTGGATAACCAACTTGTTAATGGATGCTGGAGACATCATTATATCCTTAGGGAACTGGACATAATGTAGTCTTGTTTGTTAAGAATCATTAAAAAGAAAGTACATAGCCTGTTTGTAGTGCTTAGTGTATCAAATGAGACCAACGAATACTGTCTACCAAAAGCCAATGGTGTTTGGATGTCCTATTTGGCATGCTCAATCAAACAATATCCCTACAAGAATGGATTCTTACAAAGATGCTCCTGGAAAAAAAAATTTCGAGAATCCAAATAGACCCTGGCACACCTTTTAAGTTTATACACAAATGGTAGGAGAATCTAAGCTCGTAAATTTTAAGCTCACTTGTGGAAAGGAAAGGCATTTTCAATCAGTGCTCCATGGCTGTGAAACTCCCTACCAGAAATCTCATTTTAACTATACCATTCTAGATCAGTTCAAAAGTTATTTCAAAACTTGCTCATGCATTAAGTTAAACCCGAAGATTACACAGGGTAAATGAGAAAAATAGAAGCTTTCTTCAGACGCTATTATTTTGATCAATTCCATTAAAATTTGAAGTCCTAAGGACGGTGCTATTAGCAGTTGGTGTCATGGACCTTTTAGAACAATTTCTTGTTTGAAATGAACATGATCCCTAAAAATACAGGAATGCTGTAGACTTTGCCAAATATGTATACAAACCGGAGGTGCACAAAATATGAGAACTTAAGATGGTGAGATATTATGATAATGGAATGTTTGAAAATGATAATCTGAAGATTGTGATTGTTGAATTTTCTATGACCCTGGGTTTGTGTTGGAAGGACCTAACCAACATAGATAAGGGTAACATTTCTTGTAGTCAACCTAGTCACCTCTGATCTCTCAGTTTGCAACTTGCTTTCTTGACTCAGGTGCGGAAGACAAGCCAAGCTGCTCTACTAGTCCTATTAGAACAAGACCTGATAGAGAGAGGAGACATGGAGGAGCATGTTTGCCCCGTTATAATCCAGTTATCGTGCGAAGACAGCTCGGACGACTATAGGACAGAAGCCGTTGCAGTAAGTATACCATTTGCATATTTACTATGCTCATGTTTGTAGATGTGGCTTTGATGAATATTCACTTTTATTCAAAAGCAACATGTCAAATTGAAGGTCATTGTCAAATGCTACATTGATTGAAAATGTAAACAGGAGGGATAATTAAAAATAAACCCAACAAACCCTGCCTGTATGTGGCATGGACTTCCTGGAGAGATACTAGTTTGAAGGGCATCCTCTTCATAATTGGGGGAAAATGGGTGTGGTGGTGTAATTAATGGCTTTCAGTTTAAAGTGACTCAAGGACATTGCCAAAAAGTGTGCCCCCATTTTTGTGTTGTCTGCAAGAATTGCAGAAGGTACTTAGGGATTACTCTGGTCGTCTGTCCGTGTGTGTGTGTGTATGTGGTCAAAATGTTAATCCTTAATATATTGCATGTAACTTGGTGGAAAGGAGGGGGTGGGGTGGGTGACATGTTGGTGACCTCATGTGACCTTGGTGACTTCATGTGATATTTGGCCCATTCACAAACTGAGACGGCAGACGACACTTGCGGTCCGGGGACCGCTATGTATTTTTTTAATGAAATAAAATGCCTTGTGTATTTATAATGCTTCTAATGAATAAAATCACACCTGTAATGCAAATGCCAAAAACGCCATATCTTGTTTAAGAAAAAATTATCGTTTTCTGACAAGCATAATAAAAAATGCCAGCATGCTGCCCTATGGGACCAGTTAGGACAGCATGCGAGTTAAAAACTTTGGATTTTGGTATTTTTTTCTACTTAATTGTCCCAAGTATAAACACCTCAAACATTCTCAGTAGGTGTTCTACAACTGATCAAGTGCAAGTTTAAAGAATTTATATCTGCAGTGTCCTTTTAAGACAAAGATTTCTTGTTTAAAAGTGATTTCACTCATTTTGAAAGAAAACCTCATTTGTATGGGAGTAATAACATCCATCAGTAAATGTAATTATGTATGTTGTGAAGCTGAACTTGCCATGTAAAATTAACAAAGTAGAAACATTGGATGATCTCTTATCAATGAAAATTAATGTCTGCTTAAGAGGTCACATAAATGAAGTTCCCATTTCTCTTGTATGTGGTATATTGTGTAGCTCTTTGATATTTGGTCAGGTTTGGGCCATGATCATAAAAGTTCATGATGGAATACCTCAGTGGCCCAAATTGTGGACTGGCTTCCACTCTGATGGGAGCTGAAAGTTTGTTGCTAGGATAACAAGTATCATGTGGCAGAAACCAAGGAGATAGCTGAAGATTGAAGGAGACTGAAGTGGATTGCCTGCTGTTCATCCCGTGTCTTGGGGTGTATCTTATGAAAGACATGGGTAGTGAGATTGTAATTAGAGGCTATCTCACTACTCTGTCCTTCATTAAGATGCATTTACCTATTATCATCTAACATCCTGCAGTGCTACATGAACTACTGGAAGGTCATCTCATATCTTGGTAGGTTCTTGGGAATTTGGTGTTGCCATGGTACAAGTCAGGGAAAGGGTCATGGAATTTTAATCAGTGTATCATTTGTAATTGCCCTGAGTAAGGAAACTGATTTTGTGGTAGAAACTTGTTGTAAGGTAAAAGAAAAGTATAACTCTTTTAAGTTCAAAAATTTGTTTTTAAAATTGCCCAAACATATCTTGTGGAAAACATGGAACAAAGTGAGGAAAGGATAACAGTTACAGATGTGATTATTTTGGTGAGAGAAATTGTATAAATGGTTAGATAAAAGGAAGTTTGAAAACACATGATTCTTATGTATTGAGTGCAGTGCTGTACACAGCAGAAAAAATAGTGACTAGCAGAATTATTGTTCCCATCCTTTTTTTTCAGAACAGAAACTTGAAATATCTGTCATGGGGTTAATATTTATTAATCAAAAAACAACTCTTAAAGATAATAGAGGTTAGCTGTTTTCAAGTGAAATTCGAAAAGAGGCCTAAAAGTTTACAGATAGGCCAATGTCCATCCAATAATATATCCCAAATTGGTTGATGAAATAACAGGCATGTCTTGAATCATGCAGAGATAACATTGCCTCAGAATTGAAAATGAATTATTTGATTTTCTGGAATGAGGGAGCTATGTTATTCACTGAGCCATGACTTTGATTTGAATAAACTAAGTTGTCATTCACAACTGGAGCTCTTTATAAGGTTATGCCTTTAAAAATGAGGTAGCAAATGCAACTATTTTAGTTGCTGTGTACATGTATAAAATGTTCTACTTTCTTTTGAAACTAATACCATAAATCTGTGTATGTATGGTACCAACTGCTTTTAGCATGTCCAAGGAACCTTGGACTTTGGTCATTTGAACTGTGTGAACAACAGTCCTAATATGGATAGTTCAAAGTCTTGTTTGTCTATTGCATCAAACTGTTAAGTTTTATATCAAAGTAGTCTGTGTACATAGAGGCAATGAATATAGATAAGAAACCAGAGCAAAATCAAAAAGTGCTCCAGAATAAAAGAACTTAACCATCCCCATATTGAAGCAAGCTTTATGAGCAGTTACCTGCAAGGATGAGTGTATTACATTACTATGTCCTATTTGGAGGATGTCAAAAGCAATCAAGAATCCAGTATTTTTTCAGCATTATATTGTCATAATTTTTGTGCTGTAATTGATGTTTCCAATTTGGATCCACCTGTTTTCAGTTGGTAGAGGTCAGACCAAAGGTGACTATGATTGGGAAGTCAACCAAAGGCCATAGCAGGGTGTGCATACCATGACAATATTGGTTTGGCTAGGATGGGGTCTTCCTCACAAACCAGGGAAAACCGTGCTGGAGGTTTGATAAGTGGTTAATTCTCCCTCCAATAGCTTATTATAAGAGCTTTATTGTGTATCAATATTTCTAATTCTAGTTAGTGTGTTTACGGGTCATTGCCTTTTTCCATACCACTTGGTTGGGTGGGTAAACGGTGTGGTTAATTATGCAATAACTATAATGTTTTATTTTGTCTCACTAAATATACCGGTTACTTGTTGAAATGGTTGCCAGACTTCATCCTGTGTGGCAGGGCCAAGCAAAATTAAACAAAGCCTTTTTCATAGTGAGAAAATGATTGCATTTGTTATCGATAGCCCCATTTTAGAACACTAATGCAGACACCCAACTTGTTTATACTTCCGTGGCTCTAACCTCTGTGAAGTACGTCAGCGCGAAATTTGTTGGCCGCAAGAGTAAATAATATCGATCAAGCTGACTTGACGCTATGGCGCGCTTTTCTTGCACACCAAGACGGCGAATGTTAATGACATCAATAAGCACAGGGAGAAGTAGAGACATGGACTATATTGTATACTTTGAAATCACTTATAAAAAGGGCACCACCTGATCCTCAAGCCGTGACCCACCTTTCACGTCATCAAACCTGGCGATTTTGGCATCATTACACACTTGCTTTCTCCTTGCAATCTGCAAAACCTTTTGACTGACTTTCCCATTTGATCGCCAAGCTAATGTCTTTGTTTACGGTAAACCGGAAAATAGTTTTGTCCAGGGCTATTGTCATACACACAAATTATACCGTCTATTAAAAAAGGGTATGTCGGCATGCAAATTAACTTGGAAAGTATGTTGGTGGTCGCATCTTAAACTCATACACCACTCTTGCTCCTCTTCAATGTTAATAAATGGGCATGTATTTCTACTTGTCTGAGAGACTTGGAATGATCATGTAGATATTGTCAGTTAAATTTTACAGCGCAAACATGAAATGGAATAAAGGTGGCAGACTTATCTTCTGCAAATGAACCTGGATCTCAGCAATAAAAATTGAGCTTCTTAAAGGGGGGGTGGCCCGAATTAAGTACATAAAGTTTTCATTCACCGATAGAATGCCCTTTTTCCCCCAACCAAAAAAATCCTCTGAAAGTTTTGCGTCGATATTTAAATCCGTTTTGATATGAGAGCTAAAATGTGATTTTTTTGTAAGCCCATAGAGGTAAACTTAATATTGTTTCAACCAAATGTAGCAGATTTTTGCTCATAACTTCCAAACAACCATCCTTCGCCTAAAATTTCACAGGGTTAAGGCAACAATAGTAGCTTTCTTCAGGTACCAAAATCTTGACCACTTCCGGTAAAAATCGGGGGTTCGGGGGATGAGGCTATTAGCGATCCGGGCCATGGACCTTTCACTTTGGTAACAATTCTGACGCAAGTAGGAGGACAGAATCGTTGGATTTATTTACAAAAAAATTGGTAGGATGTAAATTGAATCAATCATCTGCTCAGCACAAAGGAGGCCTTGTTATCAACCAATGCAAATCCACTGAAGGTTTAGCAAATTACCAGGGCCTTTTTTAGCAGCCCAAGAAGAGTCCATGGGACCCATTTAAGAACACCACTTTCCATGGGAGTTTTGCAGACTACTCCATGTAAGGGGTAACCGTATAACAAAAATCAGGATCTAATTTTTAGGGTAAAGTTACCATGAAACATGCTAACGGGAACAAAAATGGAATAAAAATGCTTTGTCATATTAACCAGTGCTTCCTTTTGATATATTTAAGTAAGAAATTAGTAGTATGATTAACTTCTCTTGAGACCTAACTACATGTTAGAGGGATCAGTGACACAAAGATGTTATTCTACCATATTGACAAAATGAGATCTTATGGACTTGTAATCGAAATTATCGGAAGAATGCCGGGCTCTCTAGTAAAAACAAAGACCATTAACTCACAACCCCTTTGAAATGGAGCTTAGCTCATTCAGGCCCAAAGGCTTGGTGAAATGGACTAAACTTGGGAGGTTTTCAAAATGGGACAGCATGGAGTTGCGTCTTTGTATCACCGATAACTTAACAGGGGAAAATTACAAAAAATGTTGTTTTTGTTATCAGTGTTCAACTAAACCAATGTAGTTTGATTTTATTCACTTTGTAGTAAAAGGGCTAAATATTGTTCCATAATTACAGAAGAATTAAATTTTGTGAAAGTGTTTCAGAAAGGACTTAAACCATTGATCAAAAGAAGTTACCATATTTCTAATTCTTAAAAATCTGTCAAAATGTGTAATCTGTTGAAATGAAAAAGACCTTATTGTACATTGTCATTGGGCTGGTGCATGGTTTGTGGCCAGAGGGTGTATTGATTCAATCCCACAATGCACCAGTTTTGGGAAATTTCACCTCAATAGGGTCATGTGATCCCACCAAAATCTTATTCTTAACGCATAAAAACCCCGACTTTGACACTCATTTTTTCCCCCAAAGTGTTAGTACTTAGGGAATTTTTAGCATGATCATGAAATGTTTTGTGGTCCTCTAGCTTCTTGTACACTTTTTATCCCTAAGTACTGACATGAGTTTTGTACAGTATAGGCAAATTGCAATGCATTATGGGATTGGTTCAAAACACCCTCTGGTTTGTGGCTGACTTTATTCAAGGCACCTTGATCACCAAATCAATTTCAATTTCTGTAAGCTATTTACAGGACAGAGGTCATTGAACTAACCTCTGGGTGGATGTGCAAAGTATTACTGTACTGACCCGAATGTAGTCCCAGGTTCGATTATAATCCCACACCCAGTTTTAAAAGAATCTGAAGAATGGTACAAAATCCTATTATAAATTCATAATCCCACCATAAGTTCTTTGCTGGAAATCAATTGATGCAATTTTTGTTAAAATCAGTACTGTTATGGAAGTTTCTTGTTATGGTTTCTTTACAAAATAATTAGGTCTATGCTTGATCATTTTCAGGTCTTTGTTGATCACACACCTCATTTGATACTTGAAAAAATCTGCAATTAATTTAGCTCTGAAAAGGCTGGCATTTTGATGATTGTGTGTTTTATGTTAGGATGGAGATCCCATGATAATCCCACCAACAAAATTCAAGCTAATTTTGGGTTCAAATCAGGTGGGACTATACTAAGGTCAGTACACTAATATCCAGAAATAAAATGTTGGATCAGGATTAGATGTGATCCAAGGATTAGATTAAGATTGTAAAGATGGTGACTAGCAGCAATTGGTTTGAAGTTTGGGGCATTTTGTGATCCACAGCCTTGTCCCCCTGACTATCTCATAAAAGTTACGATTTTGTATCATCTGAATTGTTTGCCCTGGGTATGGCATGTGTGCCTAATTTTACGTGCAAATTAGATCTACTGTGAAAGAAATTAATGTGTTTTCTATTTGTAAACAAATTATAACGTGGTATCCTATGTGGCACCATGATACCACACATCAAAACAAAATCAAAGGCAACTAAAGTTTTACAAATAAAGTTTACTTGAGCATGTTAGTGAACCATAAATAGCCTAATGAAATGCACCTTTAGGCCAATAAAAAAGTATGTCTCAGTTTCCCATGTGCATCTCACATTTTGCCATGTTTCTTTTTTTTTTAAAGATTTTCAAAAGATTTTGAACATTTTTGTTTTGTTTTTTGAACTTGACAAAGTCTAAAAATGCAATTAAAAATTTCCACATTGCGCATAGCTTTTATTTTACTCAAAAAAAATCCATAGTGCTTAGGGCCAGGGTTTTGTCCTGTTGGAAGGTGAGACATACTTTTTTTTTATTGGCCTTAAGATGTACTGTACTGTGTTACTGAAACATGTTCTTATTTGAAAGATTAGGACAAAACTTTATGCTTGAAATGGATTCACAATTTTCATGGTACCAGAGGTTACTATTAGTATTATCACATTAATGGTATTAAAATGCATTCAACTAAAATAAGTGGATGAGAGTTGCTAGTTGTAACCAAATGTTAAACCAGACACAAGTGACAAAGCCAAGTCCAACTCACTATTTTTAGGTTGTCCGAATCCACTCGGAAAGACCTTAAAATCGGCATGATTCGTGTGTCTGTGTGTCCGTGTGTATGTCAAACATTTAGTAAATAGTATACACCTTTTGGTTGACACTTTCAACATACTGTCACTTTTTAGTGCATTGATGGATAAAGTTCCTACTAGGTATACTTATACATTGAGACAAGTGGTCTTATGTGGGGTAACACATGAGGTCAGAGGTCATTCAGGAGTCACTTAGGGTCATATTGCATGTCTGTGTGTCCATTGTTTTTCCCGCCACAAATGCTATGATCACCAAATTTGGTCAGTTTTAGCACTGACCTTAGGCCCATATAAGTTACAAGTACACAGATTGGGGTCAAAGGTTTTGTGGGTGGATTAAAGAGGCATTCTGTCATTTTGCTCAGATTTACTGTTTTTTGTATCCTACCCAAACGCTGGGACTTCCTTAAATCGGACGACCTATATGGGACTGCTGTCCCTATTTTATGCTGTGGCTGAAGTGTGCTGCCAATATTTGCTTACTTTAATCTGTGAAACCTTCAGTAATAATGACTTGTAGTTTAATACTGCACCTGTTCCAATGTACAAGGTGATTTATCTCACATTGCATCTTTTAAACTGGATGTAAGAACAGTTAATGTAATCTAGACTTGGTAACAATGTCCATAAGCACATGTTATAACTAAACCTGTAGTAATTATATTATAAATCCATCTCATATAAGGGCTAATCCCATTTTGTTGTATTCTTAGATCTGACCGATCTCTGCATGTGGTGAAATCATGTAATTTAGTTGAAAGACAAAACCGTCCTCGCCCATTTACAGGGCAAGTTGCATTATGTGTAAAATAAGAAGCTGTAGTTGTCAAGAGAGGCCATGTAATGAATGGTCTAAATGTGGACAGGTGATGTTTAATTATCTCGCTAATGAAGTGGCTTGCTGATACTGATGGCAGCTTAATTATGTGGTGTTAGCTAATTATGTCCTATGGCTTCTCAGAAGCACTTGGTGGTAGTCCACAAGGTCATGCAGTAGTAATCATGCAGTAGTAATAACTAGCAGGTAGATATTTCATATAGAAGTCCCAAGTATGCAAATGAGGTATTATAATTGATTCTGTCATGTGCTGTATGATGTGTAGTAGTGCTTGATGGTATCAAGGACAATATTCATTGCATACTTTGGACTTCTATATGAAAACGTTTACCCACTAGCAAGGCAAAATACTATGCTTGCTATTTCACTTTCAACTTTGTCTTTGTTTTAATGGGTTTTTAAGTTCAGCAGATACAATCAGCAAAGCTATTATTAGTCAATGTATTTATCGGTAAACATTTGCTAACTGTAGCACATGCTATGATAGATTTTAATGAAACATAGATGTTGTAGCAATTGAATAGATGTAAGTGGTGTGAAGTAAATTTTGTCAAATATCATACAGAAGTAATTTGAGGTAATGTTTGTTGAAATTATTAGAATGTTATTGCATAGTAAAAAGACGGGGTATCTACTATAGTTCAGAACGATGTTTATGTAGTAGGTCATATGGGGTGGTCAGAGTAAGGTTAAAGTTCATCTGGGTGTCAGTTTAGGTTATTGTTGAAAATGGACAAATTGCTGCTTTGCCCACAGAAATAGATGAGCATTTATTCAAAATCACTTAAAATGATCCTCCCCCTTCCATTTATGTCAACAATTTCTTTCATGGTTACCAAGTTTACAAATAAAAAGTGGGGAGGGACAACCTTATCATTTTCAGTAAGGATAAAATATATCCCTGTATGGCAAATTTGAGGGTTATGTTTATAAGCATTTGACTATATAGTATTAAATATGCTTACAAGCAAGTGTTTCTCCCTCAATAATGGGACCTGGTTCAGATGGGAGGAATGGTTGCTAAATATTGGTAAGATGGGTGGGATTGGAAGATGGAAGAAAATTGCTAAATATTGATAAGATGGGGACCCTCTTCCAAATTAAGTACCTGATAGCCATTAGCCTATGTACCAAAGTTGCTGATAACAATAAGGCTTTTCACACTGAGCCGGCGATCGATCGACTTTTGCAATCGATCGCCGTCTGTAGACTTCAAACCAGCCACCAAATTCATTATAATACTTTGCCATCTCTGACACACATATCGCTGGTGTGCTTCCTCAAATAACAGCACACGTTTGTTCACTAAATGCACTTACGTAAGAGTCTATTCGCCATTTTGAATTTCCTTACTCAGGCCGTTCAATTTCACGAGCGTAAAACTCACAATTTCTGTGCGGAAACAAACCAAGGTGACAAGTCATATCACTTAAAGATGGCCATATACCTCAGCATTAAAAAGGTCAACTCTAACCACTGCCATAAATGCCTCAAAAAGAAGTATTTCGTGAAAGTAGCAGCTTATTAAATCCTTCCTTTAGAAAGATTTTACATCGTAACTAAGGCGTTATTGCGCATGCGTATCTGTTATTCAGAAAACGGCTGCACTAGTCTTCAAAAACGGCGATCGATCGCAAAAGTCGATCGATCACTGGCTCAGTGTGAAAAGCCTTATTGTTTCTTATGGAAACAGAAAAACATTTGTTTTAAATCCTGTTGCTTAAAAAAACTGTACATCTAAAGAATTAAGAAAATTACTCTACATTTGAAATACATGGTTAACTGGTATGTAGAGTATCACAAAACAAAATTCTGATTAACACAAAGTACAAAACAAAACATGGTCAAAATTATAACTTAACCTTTGAAAATATAAAAAAAGTGTTAAATGGAATCAATGATTAAAATATGATTTGTAATACAAATGAATTAAAACCAGTGATCTGAATCAGCCTGGTTTAAAAGCATTATTATAACATTGTTTCAAAAATAGATTTGGCCAGAATTATCTACGATAAGAATAAGTCATCTAAGGTCATACAAATGCTTTTGCTTCAAAACGAGTGTACATTACAAAAAGTAGGTGTCCTATTCACTTCCTTATCTAATATACGTTTACAATTAAAACGAGGAACCCTGGTATTTAATTAAAAAATGGCATTTTAAAGGCTCATGGTCCAAACGCTAATAATCTCAACCTCAGATTTTACCGGATGAGGTCAAAATACTGGTGTCAAAAGAAATCTCGGGGTTAAAAGATGTTTGGTTTGGATGTTACGAGCAAAGAATGCCCAACTTTGGTCAATCAAAGTATGAAAATGGATTGAAATTTAGAGAGATAGTGTATTGAGACAAGGTTATTCAATCAAGACGAGAACTTCATATAATTAAATTGGGGCTTGCCTTTTCAAGGAAAGTATATGATTTGAAGCAAAAAACAAAGCCAATCAGCCAAAAAAAGTCAAATATTTCATGAAGGGCAACCAATTTTAATATTGCTTTAAATGTGGGTGACCCAATCATGAGTTTTCTCGGTTACTTGCCATTTGGTCTAATCCCACTTGGTCTAATGGCCATTTTGGCTAAATCCAATTGGTCTAATACGATTTAGTCTAATAACCATTTAGGATAATAACAACATTTAGTTAATACCCAGTTAGCTCTCATATTCATCTGCGTCTAAATATCATATCGTCCTAATAGCCATATCAGTCTATATACCGATTGGTCTAATTGCCAATGGTTCTAATACAAATATGGTATGATAGCTCTTTGTCTAATATATACATTTGCTCTACATACCCAATTGGTCTATATCCGTTGCCTAATATCCATCTGGTCTAAATATCAATCTGGTATAATACACATTTGGTCTAATAACATTTGGTCTAATGCCCATTTGGTCTAATGACATTGGTTCTAATATCCCTTTTGTCTAATACCATTTGGTCTAATGTCAATTCTGGTCCAAATGGGTATAGACCAAATAAGATATGACCAGAGGGGCATTAGACCAAATGGCTTATTAGACCAGATGGGTACTAGACCAAATCGATTAGACCCCATATGGCCCCAATATATCCCTTTTCTCCCTCATGTTTAAGCATGTCCCCAAAATCATTTGATTAGAAATTTTGAGTTAAATTGATCCAGCTGTTTGGCAGGGCATGGAAAAAAATGTTTATGTGAGCCACCTACCAAATTTTCCAAAATGTAGGCCTATGTATTTTTGTGTACAAAGATTTTCCTCCTAATTTCAAAATTCCCCTCCAAATACCAAAATTTCCTGGGAAGGCACTTCCCAAATCGCCCACTTCTTCATGCCAAGCTGTTTGGATAGTAAAAGTGTGTGTACTAAATTAGCCCATAGGACAGTGTACATTAATGTGGTCGACCACATTTGGAGACATTTTGTTCATTATATTAAATAAGAAAATATGAAATTTCCTCCGATTTTGATGGAGTAAAGCGGGGGTGACAACTTCTGACAAGGTAGTCGAATGGGGCACCCACCTTTGAATTGGCCAACTTGTGCATTTGTACACTGCTATATTGTATTAAATATAACTGCATTCTTCTTCAGAGATAATGTAACTCGGGGGGTTCTCAATTGGCGGCCCGCGGGTCAAATCCGGCCCGCCAACCATTGATTTTTGGCCCTCGACTTGCTCTCAAATATAAAGGGAAACATAAACATTTCAGGTGTATTTTGCCCTCAAGTACGGAACTTTCAAACATGTTTGGCATTTTCTGGCCCTTCAGCTAATATAATTGAGAACCCCTGATGTAACTCAACATGTACTGGGGGAATGAGGTGTATCAAATGTATTAAAGTTTATGAATGAATGGTCACAGAAATAATGTGAATGTGTTAGAAAAGAGTTGCGTTGCCATTTTAACATGCGATTCTTTCTTTTCTTCCAGTTAATGAGCAAGGTGGCACCATTGGTAGGCAAGGAGATCACATGGCGGTTATTTCTGCCTCAGTTTACAGAGTTGTGTTCAGACAGCCTCTTCCATATACGAAAGGTAAGGTAGCAAAATTTTAAAAAATGAGAAAATCCTCCCATGTGTTTCTATTTTGTTTCCCTGCACAATTTAATTAAGTATGTATGGTGCATGAGAAGGTATTATCCCAAAATGAAATAATTTGGTGTTAGGTACTCCCAAGCCGGTTTAATTAAATCCAAGCCCAGGTTCATCAAGCGGTCAGATTAAAAAATGTGTGTTATGGCTTTAGGGCAAGTTAGCGGGTTGCTTGTGGTGTGCTGCCAACGAGAAGTCCGGGTGACAGTGCACAGGGTGTTAATGTGGTGCGTTTTTTGTGCCCCTACTTATTCCAGGCTTTTTTTTTTTTGCTCTGAACGGGTGGCAGAATTGACGCAACTGCCACTGGGCTTTATTTGGGTTGTTGCGACTGCCAACGGCTTCATATTTGGGAGGAGGAAGCATTTGTTATCATTTACTGGAGAAAAGACAAGACAACTTCATTTTGTTTTTAAACTGGAATTTTGTGTTCACCTCAACCATGGGAGTAACAAAATCATCACCATTTTACTTTGTGATCTACAATTTTGCTTGAGTTCAAAACATTTGGGGAATATTATGTTCTGGAGAAATATTTCCTATGCAGAATCTAAAACAGGCTTTTGTTATGATGCTGTCATCACTATAAGGAACATAAACCTTCCACATGTAGAATTCTTTCAGAATTAGTCCATATATATTAAATATTATTATGTCTGTGGGGAATGTAGAGTTTCCTGTGGAAAAACTGCGCAAGCACTAGCTAGTCCAACCAGATGAGGAATACTATTATATTGCCTTTAGGGTTGTGGAAACGGGGTAGGTGAGAATGCAATGCTTGTCCCACTTCTTAAGCAACTTTATCGATGCCTTATTTGTACAATGCATATTTTCCCTCTATTTATTATTATTTCATAATAATAGGCAGATGCTTCTTATTCAAAATGAATGAAAAATGGAATGTCACCCCTCCCTCCAGATTTTCTTACTTTTGATTACGAGCATATTTTCCAGCTGCAATTGACATTATTGACTCATGGTTTCCAACACACCACTGATAAGTAGCAGGAACACCAAGATAACTCATTTTTCTTTTGCCCATATATAAAAATGACATCCTTATGAACATAAAGGCTTTGTGCTCCACAAATATTTTGCTGGTTTAGTGGTTTGCCTCCAAAACCTAAATTGAATTTTGGTTGCCTAGGTATCGTGATGTTCAAGAATGTATGGTGTGACATTGTCACTAGGGGTATGACCTCATTATTTCTCTAGCCTGTAGGCTATTGTTTTTGTTGGCTATCAGTGTTTGACTTCAGTCTGGGACACTGACCTCATGTGCATTTTGAGAAGGAACAATCTTACTGGAATGACTTGACTCGGGGTATTTTGAGTTGTGCTTGATGTTTTAAGGTGTGACTTTCGTTCAGATGAATCCCAATGAAGGTTACTTAATGAGACTGTAAGGTTACAGGACTATGAGGTTATAAGGTTATGAGACCACAAGGTTAATTGATAAGTGATAACAATAAAGCGCCAATTAAAATTGTTGGAAAGTAAACGCAATCCATAATGACACTAGTCTTTAACTCACTCTGAAGGGCTTAGTGTTCATGTGTAGAAAAAGTAAAGCTCGTTTTGGACATATTACAAAAAATTTTATTTTAACTTGCATCTTGATATAAGTGTACTGAATGTACAATGTGATTCACTTTATGGTGAATTTAATCTTGGAAAGAAAAAAGTGTTTACTTTAAAGACAATTAGTGTGGGGGTTGGCATTGTTGCCCTCGCCTTAACATGATTATCTGGTTGTAAATTGGGTTTAATTTGGAGAGAAAGTACAAAGTTTAGCATCACTTGGAAGCCGAGAAAGACAAAGCGGGGGGAAAACGGAGCTGGGGGCTTGAGTTGACTGCCACAAACGTTGCATATCCCTGCAGTATATCTCCAGTGATGGTATGACACTGCTTGTGGTGTAATCTGATGGGGTTGTATAGCGAGATGGTTAGCAATGCAAATTGGCTGCGTTATCTCCTAGAGTCACACTCATAATCTCGTGGGGATTTTAATTTTGTGCGTTCTGGGAGGATCTGCATGCATATTTATCGTGGGTAACATGCAAAAAGCATTTTGAGCAGTTTAACGTCGTATAAAGTTAGTTGTGGTGCTGTATATCTCAATGAAAGAATTAGGTGTGGGCTATATTTAATTTGGTGTTTAATGAATTAGGATTTTTGTTGACCCTTGTAAAAATAAAACTACAATATGATAGGGCCTACATGGATTCTTAAAAAGCACTTTGGCAATTGATTAAAAAAAATAATAATAATAATAACAAGTATTTAAAGAAAACTGTGTCGGGTCGCCAGGCATAATTTTACAAGAAATAAGAACAACATTAAAAAGCATTTAAAGGAGTAGATGGTTTTCTAGTTTTAAGTTGCACTTTTATTACAGAAACATGTATAAAAAGAAATCTCATAACTGAATTAAAGTAGATGTTTGATACATGAGCATAAGATTGCATTAGAACCAATCACCTTGTTTACAACTTGATCTCCCGTTGACCTTTGACCTTGGTGTGTGACATTTGACCTCACATAGTTCTAAGCTTTAATTTAACATAGGTTACACCTTCCTGTCATTTCAAATAAAGAAAATAGAAAAAACGCCCAATTGGGGGCAAAATGTAAAACTGAATCCCCACATAGGTTACACCTTTTTGTTATTTCAAATAAAGAAGATAGAAAAAACGCCCAATTGGGCGCAAAATGTGTTAAAACTGAATCCCCATGTTATAAGCTTTAATTTAACATAGGTTACACCTTCCTATCATTTCAAATAAAGAAAATAGAAAAAACGCCCAATTGGGCGCAAAATGTGTTAAAACTGAATCCCCATGTTATAAGCTTTAATTTAACATAGGTTACACCTTCCTGTCATTTCAAATAAAGAAAATAGAAAAAACCGCCCAATTGGGTGCAAAATGTGTTAAAACTGAACCCAAGTTATAAGCTTTAACATAGGTTACACCTTCCTGTCATTTCAAATAAAGAAAATAGAAAAAACGCCCAATTGGGCGCAAAACTGAATCCTCAAATTTTAAGCTTTAATTTAATGTAGGTTACGTTACACCTTCCTGTCTTTTCAAATAAAGATGTTACCTAAAACTTCGTCTTAAATAATATCAACACAATACATGGTAAAAGCTTCAATCATTACGTAGTATAACTCTACGTGGCCTGATCATTTTCTTACTTATAACTCTCCTATTTTTTACTCACCCTTTATCTATCCCTGCAACGTTTTAACCAAACTCCCATCAAAAAGCAAGTCTTCACAGAGACTAAAATCAAAGAAATGCTTTTTTAAGGCAATTTCAAACATGCAATGATGTTATTCTTTGTCTGAAATTGCATCGCATTACACACCCAACACTAAAACTCCAAAATTAATAGTAGTACGTAGATCATTTTCATAAAAGAAACATTTAATGAAATGACCTTCAGCTATAGAAATAGACTCCTTCGCAATTTTGAGAGCAGTGGTTTCTATAGTCGGGTCGCTAAGGCGACACGACAAAAAAGAGCCACACCTTTCTTAACATGGATTACTGAAATGGGCCATTCTTCGGTCACGTTTGTGACCAAAAACCGGTGATTTTTTTACTTTCAGCCCAATGCTGTTTTGTCAATGTAACCAATCTGTTATTACTTTTTACATTATTAATAACATTCACTCCAAACCTAACCAAAAATAATGTTTCAACTAGAGATTAACCGATCCAGGGTTTCCTCTGCCGATCCGATGCCCGATACTTTTTTTGTCGTATCGGCCGATCCACCGATCCGA